>JBCJKH010039798.1:0-10466 GCA_039877255.1 Loriculus beryllinus
AACTAAACTAACCCTCCTCAAACCATTTTATGGACTGCGGGTGGCAGCAATGTAATTTGCCAATCAGTTCAAGTAATTGCCGAAAGGAACCAATATGCATCAGGAAATTTTATTTATTGGAAGCAAGACCTTCAGCATCTAATATTTTTCATTTTCCCCCGCACTGACCTTGCAGTGGAGATTTTGACTGTGATAAGACCAGAATTGATGGTGGTGATTTGCACTTCATTCTCCCTCTTGATTTCACTTTGATGTCTATACAAAATGATTGACTTACTTGCAAAGTATTTCTTCTTCAGTTGGGTCTTGGAAAGTGAAGACAAATAATCACTCTCTGGTATGTTTTACACTAAGTTTTTGCTCTAACAGCTTTTCTCTGAAGACAATATCTGTGTATCATCCATATTATTTTGGAGGAAAAGGATTTCAGTAGTGTAACAAAATATTTTAATTGTGTGCATATTTGCACACAGTATGCTTACTATGGAATTCCTGATAGTTTTTGGGAAGGTATTGTTGATATTTCACTTACACTTATTGCTCTTTGGATAATTTAAAAAATCTGCAAGACACGGAACTACAGCATGAGAAGTTTATGAATTTTTAAAGTTTGTGAAGTTTATGAATTTTTGTTCTGTTATTATGAGCTAATATATTTCAAATATTCCATGTTTCAGGTCTTTTAAAAATACCTTAAAATATATGTGGGTTCAACCTGTTCTAATTAATTTCTTTATCTATCTATCTACAAGCTTATGTGTAAGTATGCAATTTACCACTGCAGTGTTCTCAGAACTGCTTCAGTGTTCTAGACAGCCATTCACCTGCAAAACTCAAGCCAAGGTCTACAAAAAGAAGACATTCAGTCTTAGCCATTTGGGTAACTAATCCGGGAACCATGTGAAAAACGCTGCTGTATTTGGGGTTTGAGTTTTGTTTTGTTTTGCTGTTTGGTTACTCACATGCATATGAAAACACTAGAGTTATGCACTACAAAAGCCAAGGAAAGGTTGTTTTCTAACACAGGATTAGTATTAACTTATGATATTGGCAGCATATGCTTGACAGGCTGACTAGGACATGTGCTGTTACTTCAGGATTTCTTCAATAATTGGTTTCAAAGAGACATCTCAGTATTTGCAAGACAGAACAGTTCTTTATCCTGAAAGTGCCAGCAACGGAACTCCAGATCAGGTGTACACAGTAAACCCCTGAGTCTTAGATAATGAAAGCATAGGTAAATTATAAAAGCAATAGCACAGAACTTAAAAACAGCCTGGAGAAATGAGCAACTACAAAGTTCATTACCTGCTTATCCCGCAAGATTCACATTTCATTAAAGAAGGGATCATTTCAGGCATTGAGGCAGAGCACTGAATTTGTAAGCTTCTAAGATGTTTCTAATTTCCCTGTAAAATACAGGAATTCTGGAAAAAGGCAGCTCATGTGAAGTGAAATGCCTATTTAAGCAATAATATTATCATAACCAATTAGCAATTGCCAATTTAGTGGTCAACACTGTGCGAAATACAGTGTTTGACTGGAAGGAAGTGTCTTTGCACAGCAACATGACAGTTTTATGAATCCTCTACTACAAGAAATACTTCTGCACGTTGAATTGTAAACACCACATTGCATTCACAAGGTTATATAAAAACTGCCAGACGTTACTCAGAACAAGCAAGAGCCAAAGAACAGCCGGCTTTCAAATTAATATTGCTAATAGTGTTGTACTGGGGAAATGGCAGTCGAAGCAGAAGGTTAGGGATGTATCTATTACTTCTATTATTATTTATATTACAGCAGTATGTAGGTATTCCAGACAAATATTAGGCACATTGCAGACACACAGGAAGAGATGTTGTCTTAGAAAGCTTAGATCAAAACAAGATAGACAAGATGAGGAAAAACAAAAGCAAAAGCAAAGAGAGATGTGCTGACTTATGGCCAGGCAACAAGTGAGTGATTGGAGGACAAATTAGGTCTGTTCCACTTGCTTTCTGCCACCTTCATCTGCTTCCGCTCTGGCTGCTTGCCCAGCCAGCCTGAACCAGAACAGTAGCATCAAAGCTTCATTTTGTATAAGTGCCCAAGACTCTCTAAGACACCCAGTAGACAATTTTTGACAGATCTGCTACCTGTCCTGTTCCCTGGTGCTGGAAACAATGATACTCCTTTCCTTGTTCCTCTGTTCTTGTTAGGTATATAAGACAGCGTAATTAAGAGGCATGATGCCTAAGCTGGCATTTATTATTGTATTTTTAAAAGCAGAAATATAAGCTGAAGCTCAGAAGTTGTGTGCTTAGCTTGCCTGTATGAATGCTTACCTTTGTCTTGCTGTTTTAGCCCTTATAGCTTTGCATATGTTCTCTTTGTTGGGTGTATGTGAATAACTCTCTAGAACAGGGGCTATGTGTCCCTACATGTTTGTGCTGCTCTTCAGCATAATGAAACTGCAGCCCTTTGGCCTTTGTAATTGTTAAAAAACAACACAAAAGCATAAGGAGAAATTATATAAGGACAATGAGACAAAAACATTAGAACAATTACTTGGGGCAAGTCTTCGCTATAGCAGAACAAATAAATACATGTGACCAAACCCCTTTCATTATGTTCTGTCCTTAGTGACAGCTTAGGAGGTCAAAGGTGGAAGAGAAACAGTGTGAAGACTAGAAAGAAGTCATATGCTTTAAAAGTCTGCAGCAGCCTGCTATAATGGATCATGCAATCTAGATGATACCACCAATGTGAGTGCTCTTCCTTGTCACAGAACCTCAGTTTCAGCTCCATATATATGACCTGGTGGACCTGTATTTAGCAAAGCAACTTCTTGATGCCTTAATGACTGTAAATTGCAAGTACTCTGCTACCAGTCTAGAAGTTTAGTACCCATCCATACAAAATATTTACATGCAGGCCACTGCTGGCCACTGCATAGGTGAGATAGGATGCAGGACAAACACATGTAATGTATCCATTCCCATCTTTATTTGTTGGAAGTTCCTTGATTTAGAAATGCAAGTTAGCTCATTACTAATGGCTATCATTACCCTTGCTCAAAGTCTCCACATATGCATATAGCTCAGTAAGGCACAATAATTTTTGTTTGCTCTTGGTATAGGCATTCATTACCCTACAGTGTTCTGCATGACTGAAAACCATCCCAGACATTTCAAATGGGTTGGTAAATTAAATGTTTTGCACTGATAGTATCTGTCACGATGGCTTATTGTGTGATTAACAAGAATCTATTATTAATGTGACTTTTATTTTTTCATATTGAATTACAGTTTGTATCTCTTTAACTGCATATCCAGTATTTGTTTCCAGGACTACTCTGGCATACAGTGACAGCAGAGACAGGACCATTAGCTTTCATTACTAAATCGAGTAATGGAAACATTCAGCATTGTCCTGGTATTGCTATTCAGTGTCATATTGCCAAATGCCTGTTTTTTTCTGATATTTTTGCTTGTAACTGCAGATAGTGTAATTGCTATGAGACCTCTACATATTTTTGTGTGTTTATTTATAAATGAAAATGTTGTGAAATAAATCTGTTTATTGACAGTTTCTCTAGTCTCATTAAAAACCTTTTCAGTATTCCTTAGTTTGGAAAACAACATAAATCTGCAGGAGACTTTGAGAGGGAAATGGGTGAGAGATGCAACTATAAATGCTTTATGAGGTTAAGTAGAAGGGAATGACACAAGAAATCCCTCAGACAAAGCTTTTATTTCTGAACATAGGAGCTACAAGACTTATCTCATTTTTGGTTTTGCCTTGCTAATGGTGCATGTATTTTTCTCACAGTGTATCTGAATAGAAATGGCTTATGAATGAAAATTAGTTATAAAAAGGCAGTGCAAATACCCCAAGTTTTGATGCAAGCATTCATGCAAGATGAGTTAAGCACACATTGTAGTCAGTTCGCTGGGCAAAGGACTGAATTGTTAGTACAGCCCAGATTTTCTCAAGTTTTTATTTCTGCTTTGAAGTAGCTTAGGCAGATTTAGTATTCAAGGAACTAATGTTCAACTCTTCTTAAAAATTAGGTCCCCTTAAAATGGTAGCATTGAAATTCTGTGAGAGGTCCTGTTCAGGAATAAAGGCTCCAATTTTCCTTTCAGGAGGGAAATAAGCTCCTTATGAAAACATATCTTATTTATTTTCTTATTCAACTATTATATTATGCTGCTAAAAAGACATTTCCATTATCTTATAAGCAATTTTGATCAAGTGCAATCCTTCAGGATACTTTATCAGAGGTAAAAATAATTGATTTTTGACTGATGGAAAATATAAAGTTATTTTTCAAACCTAAAACTGGGTAACTGTTGGACAATATGGACTTACTATGTGGAGAGCTGCTATAGTGAGTCCATAAATATCAGACACTGTGCAAATATCATACTAATTTATGCAGTAGAGGAATACCAACCAGCCTTTGGCAGTAACCACTACAACATCTCTGGATGATTAGATGTTTTAACTCGTAGGGTTCAAATTTTTCTTCCTTTCTCTCTTGAGGAAAGTGTTTCTACAGCTTTTGTCTCCACATGGACATGATGCTGCTCAACAGTGTGTTTCACATGTGTGATACCAGGAAGGTATCATCATGGTCTCATGGCTACAATTCAGAGGCTCTACAAGACGGGTTTCCATATACTTGCCTTTTTATTGGCAGTTGTCGTGACAATACTTGGAGTCTAAAAAAAAGTCTCTTATCTGAATTAGAGCCCATAGTTATTTTTCTTTCTTGTTATCAAGCCAGAACCTGGTGTTCTCTGTAGCATTATGCAGGTGGAATAATTCATTTTAATAGCCTACCATAAAACTTTGGGAATAGAAGTTGTCCTTTGCAGGTTGGCTGTCTTATCTAGTTACTGAAATTTATCACTGATCTGCAATTAGTATGTGGTTTTGAGAGTATAATTAAAGTATACATTTAACAGCATCTCACAAAACTGATAATTCATATAAAAAACATCATCTTATTACTTTCCTGATTGGCACGAAACAAGAATGAAGCAAAACTTGTTAGTTTGTTGCTTTGCTGGAACATAATATTTTTTCACAGTCACACAGAACAATAAACTTTACACAGCTCTCTGGTATACTAGCCTTGAACAACTATATTACCTCTAGTACTTAGTTTACTTCTCTATTTCTATCACCTCATTTTTGTGTGTGAGAAACAAACTGTAGAGGCTAGAAATCTTTTTTTATTGCTAACTACTTATATTCTTCTTACATGCTGAGCACCTATGCTTGCACTTTGAGTGATGATAACAATAGATCACTACTGAAGTGGGAAAACTACACTGTGGAGAAGGCAAAATAAAGTATTTTGGATTTCAGAGGTGCTGGTATATGGGAGAGAAAAAAGGGAAACCTTAAAATTTGTTAAAAGGATGGCTTATGGAACTGCTTAGTATAGCATGCAATTGAACCCATCAGAACTTCACTGTTTTTCTGACATTTTTTGGGATGATATGATATTCTAAAGGTGTCTCTCTCCTATTATTGACAGACTGTTGGTGTGTAGGCTATATGCAAGCTCATATGCAGACAACCCATTGTGGTGCTGAGGACAGAATCAGTGTGCTTAACCACAGACCAAAACAATGGAAGTGCCAAAGGAGGGAGAGGCAAAGGCAATACCTAGGGAATGGTGGGCAGCAGGCACCTTTTCATTTCTCCCACCATGGCAACTATCTTACCCATCCTCAAAGGAAAAGCTTTCACAGACATGGCTCTGCAGCCAGGTTATTCACATAGCTAATATAAAGTGGGCATCTCTGTCATCAGTATATCATCAATGAAAGATAATCTGTGTTTTATGTAATCACAAGATAACTGGAGCTGCCCCATTCCTTGGATGGCATGCCCTCAGTGACCCATCAGTTTGGGAGCATCTTTCCTTTTGAGTCCTTCTGAAAATTATTTCCAATGCTTTGATGGATGTGAACTGCTGAGTAATGCAAAGCACAGCAATCTACTCTCTGCTATCGATACGCAGATAATAATTGTATTCCATTAGTAAATTGGCAGGATATATTGAATTCCTTTTGCTTGCAGTGAAATTCATTAGTAGCTTGGCAAAAAAATGGCCTTGTCATTTCCAAATTTCATAGAAGAATTTTAGTGCTTGAGTCGTAACCACAAAAAACTCACTTGGGAGAATTAACAAGTGGCTAAGAAATTATTACTGTAATTTTACATTAAAGGATACCACTTAAACTTACTTCAAGTGTGTTTGGGCTTCCAGGATGATGTGCATGTTCAAGGAGCAACATGGGATGTTGAACTACAACACACCCTACGACATGTTCTTCTATTTTAACAAAATTTCTGCTTTTTGTCTACAATATTGCAGCTATTTCAGAAATTCAGTCATGTGATGAGAAATTTGCTTATAATTCCCATTCAAAATCTATTCTGTGGTATTTTATATCCATTAAAATTAATATATTTTCAGCTTAAATATGTCCTCTTACTGCTGTTTGTATATGAAGACAACCACTCTCAGCTTTCAGTGCAAGGTTATTTTCACCAGACATTTTACAATGCTGTATTTATGTTCTAAATGCAAAACTGAAATAGCACGCTTTCTTTTCTTTGTATTGTCTGTTTGAGAAAGGAATCTATTGCCCACAGGACTAAAACTACTAATTTTCTGCCAATAAAAAGCTTTCTTTTCGTGGTCTCTGCCAGATTTCAAATGTTTACCGGATCATGCAGTTTGAAGTAGTGTTTCTTTCACTAATAATATTGAAAGTGTGTCTGTCCATATTCTTTAAGCCTATATAATCCAGTATATAACCTCAGAAAATGCTCTTTTCAAATTCTTTTCCATTTAGAAAGAGCTATTCTATCATCTTTCCTCTACTCTGTAAGAAAGGTTTTCATATCTTGCTTCAGTAGTACTGACTCTTCTACCTCATTATCCAGGTTTCCTACATTAGTCCACAAACAACTTAATTGTTTCCTTCTCACCTTACAATTTTTCCTAAATCAGTTAAATATAGTCAACCTCATGAAATCTTTAATCCACAGAAGTACTTTCTTTTTAACCTCTACTACCCTATTTTCTAGCATAGTCTTATGACTGACTACGTCATTTAAATTGGTTTTCACTTGATATTTATTAGCACCAATTACGGAGATAGCATGTGTCTCTCTCAGCCACAACACATCTCTTGCAGCCTAGATTGATGTTTTCCTTCATTTGTTTTTGTAGTCTTGGTCACAGAATTTCAGTGCTCCAGACAGTCAGGTGCAAACGCTCCTCTGAGAACTGAATTCCTTTGAATGCTTTCTTAAGTTTAAATGTCCCAAAGTCCACCTCCTAGCACTAATTCCTCATCTATGCGTTTGCTGTGATCATATTTATGGCTTTAACCTCCTTCATAAAGGACAACAGAAAGGAGGGGACACATCTCAACAGGGTTTAAACATCTTTTATTTTAGGGTGGTTATGTCCTGGCTGTGGCTGCCCCATCCCTGGCAGTGTTCAAGGCCAGGTTAGATGGGGCTTTGGGCACCTGGGCTAATGGAAGGTATCCCTGCCCATGGCAGGAGGTTGGAACCAAATGATCTTTAAGGCCCCTTCCAATCCAAACCATTCTGTGATCAAACTACCAAATCCCAAGAGAGACCTAAGTGTTATTGCCTCAAGGAAATGCCTATGCTATTTGATGTTATTTGAAAATCCCAGCTTGTGTTTCACTCCATGAGTGAGCACCTCAGTGCTCTAGAAATCAAGCTAGTGTGTCTTATTTTCACCTTATATCAGTGGACAGTATTGTCCAGGACTGTAGCCATGGTGGCCCCACTGATCCCCTGGATGAAGACCACCTCCCTCTCTGTTGGGGCCATCTCATCTCTGTGGGGCTATGCCTGCAACACAAAACTTCAGGTGATGCTGAGTGGTAATAAAATAAACATCTTTATTTTTAATAGATGGACAAAACAGACCCAAAACCAGACATTTGTTTTTTTGGTTTTTTTTTCTGAATTGCATGGGCACTATTGAATACAATACAAATGAAGTTAAACCATATATATCTCTATTATGTTTCCTATCTGTTTTGTTAGGTATAATCTTAATATAACATTTCTGACACAGACAAAAATATACTTTTGTATTTTTTTTTAACAACAGCCACAAATACTGCCCTGATTAATAGTAGACTTACAATAACTTACTGCACATGGAACTTGATCAAATATGCTTGAAGGGCAGAAGGAAAAACGAATAACAGGTTGTTTTTTTTTTCTGCGATATTTACATTTGAAATTCTAAATTGTTGCACTATATGAAAATAAAAGACTAAATATGACTTTTACTTCATTTGATCCACTTAATGTTTACATTCATTTCAGGTTCACAAAAGTATGTTTTATTTATAATACATATAGCATCCCTTTGGACAAATATAATGAAATCTTAACTTTTTTGACATCTCAGCTATGTTCTTAAGCTTGATTTTATGAACACATCTCATGCAAAGGAGTTAAAAAACCCTGTCAAATAAGTGTTATTCACAAATGTTAAAATATGAAAGTAAAATGTATGATAGTGACATGAATATTTTACCTAGAAATTGTAGGCTCAGAAACAATAACTTCAGTGTCTGAAGTGTTTGCTTCACTGACTATAGATCCAATTTATGGCACAGTACTACTGTCTACAAATTGCACAAGTGGAGAAGGAGCATCTGATGATTCCCATGAAAATAAAGTCTATTTGAGGAATTATATCCTGTTGGCATTTTTACTTCTGCGTCTTTTTTTTTACCTCTCTTTTTCCCCAGCCGTCAATCATAGATAAGGCCTTTAGTTACATGAACAGCTTTGGATAAATTTCATGGAAGGATAGCTAAACTAAGGCAATTCTAAATAGACTTTGCACAGGGCTGTTCGTTTTGGCTTTTGAAGTCAACTTGTCCACTACACAACCACAGCAGGGGTTGTTGGAATCACGCAAATACACACACAAAGACTTGGTATGTGGAAAGCAGAGTTATGGTCACACAATGAACAGTATTCAGTGTTACTCCTCTCCTTTGCATGATAAAGCTTCCATGGTGTGCTAAGTGCAAAAGTACTATAACCTTTCCATCTTCTCAGGCAAGACTGTAAAACTTTGTCGCAACCATTTTAAGCCAAAGAATGCATAGACCCATCTAAATAGGAATAGTTTCTAAAATCACAGGAATTTCACAAAAATATTTCTTAGGATAAACAGTACAAAATATTCTGATAATGTTGAAAGCATCTGGCTTGAAATTTTTGGATTAACCCATTTTTTCTTTTTGCTTTTGAGAATTTGAAAGCCTTTACATTTTTATAGTAACAAGGGAATAAAATATAAAAAGAAAGGTTTTTTTATTTTTCAATCAGATTTTTTTAAATGATTCCAGATGACTCTCTTTCTCCTTTCTTTCTCCTCCCACTATATGGACATTTTGCAATAAATAACACCAAAATGCTGCTGTATTCAACGTATATGGCCACTATGCAGCATCTCATAGTGAAAATGTAAGAATTCCTAGACAAAACTGAGGTAAGGGGAAATTTTTTAGGAAGACCTTCAGGTTACTGTAAAATGGGATCCTCTAACAATTAAGAGCTGCAGCATAAGGCATGGGCTATGTAAGGAGGCAAAACCATGGCTTTATATTTTCTCATAAGAAGGGATTCAGGCTAATAGATTTCGGTCAGAAACGGATAATTCAGCAGTGATTCTGGTTTTCCCTCTCTTTCTTCCAGATAATCTCTTTCCTCTTCTTTTATCCATAGTTCATAGGTCAATGAGTAGTGCTGTGAGATCCTCAGCACTCTGAATATCATCAGTGGCTTGTTCAGTCACCCAGCAGGAACTTTTCCTTTCTTAGCTTTATTATCTCTTCTGGGTTTTAGTGCAGATCCTGATTTTGATTCCCTCCATTCAGAGCACACTCAGTATTTATTAGCACAGTAGTATGATTCCATTCACAATCATATTCAGAACTGAGATGTAGTGTTATTTTAAAATGCAATGTATGGAGAAAAAAAAGTGAAAACCTCTAAAATAAATTTCTTCTATGTATAATATATATATATGCTGTTAAAACTTCACAAAAGGAGCAAAAACATATCTAAGGATTCAACCTTGTGAATGTTTATGTTTACATTGAATGCACAAGTTGATGGCTTCTTCCTTTAGCAGCAAAACCTATTCTTACATCTCCTATCCTCCAGTATAATTCCTCATGCTGAGAACATTAAAGAAAAATATTCACCAGTGATCAGCAACAGGAAGATACCTGGATTTCAGTTGAACATTTTGTGTCATGAGTAGATATTAAAAAGAATTATTGGGGCATAACTCTTAACTGTTCAGAAATCTAGCTATTGGATCACCCACTGTGAAAGGCACATACCAATGGGGATAGACACAATCATCTTGGCCTTGGGCA
>JBCJKH010039799.1:0-12713 GCA_039877255.1 Loriculus beryllinus
GAATGGGTTGCCCAAGGAAGTTGTGAGTTCTCCATCCCTGGCAGTGTTCAAGGCCAGGTTGGACGAAGCCTTGGGTGGCATGGTTTAGTGCGAGGTGTCCCTGCTTATGGCAGGGGGTCTGAACCAGATGATCTTAAGGTCCTTTCCACCCTAACTATTCTATGATTCTATAACTCCAAGAGTCAAAGTTGGTCTTTGACTTCTTACTGACTGAAGAAACTGCTCACCCAAGGACCTGTAAACTGCTCATATGCACTCAAAATAAGACAAGAGTTTGCAAATGTCTGAGTTGCCATTCTTGAAAAAGATCTAAATTTATTGATTTGTCTATCCATATTAGGACATATCTATAGCAAGTACATAGTAAGTTAGTCCTAATGTAAAGAATAGTATTACTCCAGTTATGTCAAACTTACAGCTGTGGTCTAGAAAAATCTCTGAAGGGCCAGACTAGCAAAAATTTGGTATCTGTAGGAAAACACAAGAGATATTTGCTAGAAATAAACACGTATTGAGCTTTGTAGGGCAGACTGGATAAACCTAACAGGGAAAGGAAGGCAGAGAAGGCAGGAGACAAAACACTGGCTTGAATGACATTCAGACAGCCCCATCTGTACCTCGTCTACCCATACATACACTCGGCTTCTTACTCCTGCTTCAGAAGTTTGAGCCTGAAGAGAAACTTTGTGTCTTTAGACCACATAGTTATCCAGTCTAGGTCTGCTCTACTTTTATTAGTGGATTATTCATTAATTTGTTCAGTCTTGGGAGACATAAGTTCAGGGAACCTTCTCTCCTTGAAGGCTAAGCTGGAAAATCAATTTCCCTGTGTTCTAAGTAGGACAGCAGGAGCAGGAAAAGAAATGGTATTCAGGATAATCTTTCCATCTGCAGTGCCTGCTGCATCCTGGCTTTTACGTGATTTGTGGCACAGAGCGTGATCAACAGGGATTTCGTTCAATTCAAGCTTGCTGAGTGCTGAAGCTGAAATTTACTACAAGAATCTAAAACCCTAAAGGGCTTGCTCTCCACTCCTCATGCTGCACACTGCTCCTGCCAAGGTCCGTAAACATTATTGTAAGCCTTTAAGATGGGGGAAAAAGGTGAGAATCAGTTTCCCCAGTCGCAGTAGATTTGGCTTTCTCCGCTGTGTGTTCCAAGGGGAACAACCAGCAAAGCACACATTCTGACTAGTGAGAGGTATTTAAAAAAAAAAAATCAATCCACAAACCAGAGGAGGTGAATTCAACAAGAGGCTATTAGTTAGGAAATAAGGCCTGAGAAGAATAATGAAGCCAAATAAACACACAGAAAAAAGAAGCATTGAAGAGCAGCACAGTGACAGAGCAAGGATTTACAGATTCACATTCTCCATCTACCTCACTGATTTTTTACCTGAAAGTAGTCACTGATCTCAAGGTTGTATGGTGTAACAGTTACAGAAACCAAAGTATGATAGTACTTCATAAAAGTGAGACCTTACTTTGAAACAAGAAGGATTTCATAGCTCAAATCAGTAAATTTATCTCAATGTTATTCCTTCCAGGTAACTCAATTTTTCTTTCTTTCCAGCACAAGCAGCTTTTAATAAACAAGGAGTACTCACATGAACATACATACAAATGGAGGCAGGCAGCTTTATCTGGAGCCCTGTTAGACTAGTTTGTATGCATTCTGCCTATTAACTTTGGTTATCCTGATTTTACTCACACAGCAAGGATGTGGTCATTAATATTAACAAGAGCATGGGGCAAGCCCTATTCAGAAGAGAGTAACAAGGGGACACTGTCAGTCACACAAAAGTGGCACTAAATCTAAAAGTATAATAAAAAATACTACGAAAGCAAAAAACCACAGCACAGAATCTGGACTACAGAACAAAATACTCTAAAAAACTCCACACTATCTCTCACCTCCTTCCCTCCTCCAAAACCCAGTACTTTTCCTCTGCCATAACACAATACCACTTCTACTGCTGTCCTTTAAACTACTTTACCATCAACTATGTATGTACCATTTTCATTGAGCCTGAACAGTTGGTTTCACTGTGCCTGTGAAAAGGAAGAAGACCCATTTCTTGCAATTCTACACAACTAAACTTTAAAACATCTTCTCACAACAATGCAACTACAGCACCACTCTCATTGATTTCTGCTTGAGTGGGCTTACCACTTCACTGTGGAAAGCGCTGTACGTAATTATTGTGATTTACTTTACACAGACCACTTTTGAGCACTAGAATAGTAGAAATTGTTGAAGTAACTGCCCAAGCACTTTGTCTTTGCTAGGTGAAAGGCAGAGATTCCCTCCCACCGTCAATTTTCCTGACAGTCCATCTTCTCTCTTTGTTGTCTCTTTCAGCCTTTTATGAGAAGGCTTCAGTAAAAGATGTGTTTCAGTTAAAGGTTTGCTGTCACTGCAACACTATCTAAAAGAGAAGCATCACCTGGGACCAGTGTAGAGCCTATAAATATTACTGGAGGTTTTAGGTTTGGTTTTTTTTTTCTGTGTGGATAGGGGGCAAAATATATATACCCAGGCTTTAATAGAGTTCTGATAGAGTTCTTATTCATTTTCTGCTCTCTTATGATAAAACAGTCTCCATTAATCTGAAACTTGGTGTTACGCACATGAGCCAGCTTATAAAGCTGTGCAACTCAAAATTAGTAAATCAAAAAGAAACAAAAAAGACATTTCTTCTCCCCTTTGTAGATCACTTCTTAAAGAAAGTATATTTAAGATCACACTGAATTGCACAAAGGGGTTCTCCTATATTCAAAAGGGGTACAGAGAAAAATCAAAAGGACCACAGAATATCTCAGTATACCCTTAGTCCTTTAAGGTATGTTCCAAGATTATCCATCTAAACCAACATTTTGCAAACTGCCTCTCCTTCACTCCGAACAGACAGATCCAATTATAAAACCTGCTGAGACAAGTTCTCTACTTCATGAGGCTAATGAACATTTGAAACTACGGACTGAACTAATGGATATTGAACACAGAATAACATTTTTTTAGGTGATTTCATCACCTCTGACTCCTTGGAAGTCGTTACCAAACTGCAGTCAAATTGATATGATAACATTTTTACTTTTAAAAATCCAACCTAAAGTATTCACTTAAATGGAGGCTTTGTTTCCTTTGTTTGGCTCAATGGCATCTTGGCCTCTTTTCCCAACTGTAATTCAAAATGAAAGATCTGAAGATCTATTGAGGATCAGCGTGATTCCCAGTCAGCCGTTGTCTTCCTAGTATATTATCCCCAGAGCAATATTTACACAGTTTTAACATAGCTAAATAAAATAACCTCAGTTATTTTATAATAACCTCTTATTAATATAGGATATTAAAGGATATTAAACTGCAAGTTAATTGACACATGGCTAGGAAAGTATTTTTTTTTTAAGACATTACTTTAAAATATGGATTAGAGACTCAGATTACATTCATACAAAATTATTTGAAATAAAACACAAACTAGGGGGGTTTAGTGATTCATTGCCAAAATGAAACTTCGTAGTAGGAGGACAGTACATCAAAATAAAATGGGTATAAATAACATCGATGAGAAATGCCCTGTTTAATGTTCTAAAGGCAAAAATAGCAAACTGTCATTAAGCATAAAGATAATGCAAGAGGAAGTACTGGATATATAAGCCCACATGGTCTGGAAGAATAATTTTAGGTAGTAATTTTGAATTTTCATTTCAAAAATGCGATTTCTACAATTCCCTTAAATCTGCTCAAACAAGAAATACTGTCTCATCCATGATAATTTCTAGATGACAGTAAAAATGATTCAGATTCAAGTGCTGAACTTCTGCTGTCACCTTAGGTCAAACCACTTGACCTCCCTGTCAAAGAACTTCAAAGGACTCTAATAGAATTTCCTAATGAATTATTTTTGTAATGTAACTGTGTGAACTGAGCAGTAACTCCCACAAACACCTTTTAAAACCTCTGCGCCCAGGTCTTTATCTTGTCATTTTCTTTCTCTGACCACTTTATGTCATCAAAAACAAAAGGAGGAACTGGGTATATTCAGGTTCTTACTTCCACTGCTGGCATTGTAAGAATATGGCCCAGGATGAAGTTAGAAGTGGTCAGATAGAAATGTGCGAAGCCATGGATGCTAACTAACACACCACTGAGAACTGACAGTTCTGTACTAATATCTTTGACACAAGGTTTTGCCACCTCCAGCAATTACCAATCACAGAATACAGAAAGAAGAGCCTCTGAAACTGTACAGTGAAGTTGGAAAAGATTTCATGTATTTTCTTTTTGTAGCTGAAAGTTCAGTTCAATTCAAGAGCTGATTTTTGTTTTCCAAAAAAATTCATTTGCAACACTATCCACTCAAATGAAAATACCAAGACCAAGGGGACTTGGTGAGAATAAAGTTATTCCGGCTTGATAACACCTTTTATATACCCTGATCTGACTCTCCTTTAGCAAGCAGTAACCAGTAAATAAGCAGTTACGGGAAAGCAGTGACCTTTTAAAGACCAAAATCCTCCCATTCTGACCTAAAGGGGGCTTCACAGACCATTACGTGACAGTGGGTACTCTTTCAGCAAGCTCCGTTATAGCTGGCCAAAAACAGAGCCACTCGCAGCACTTGATGTTGTCTATATTGCTTCTATAAATGACAAGGGGTCTGGTGGACTTAACTTGCAACTGCAACTAATGAATTTCTAAATTTTTAGTTTCAGCTTTTGGTAACTGCCTAAAAAGGACCTGAATATCCTGAGTAATTCTCGCTGAAATAGAAGGATATTTTTTCCCCTAAGACTGGCAGAACTTTCAAATCACCTGTGAGAAACTCTAATTTTGATGTTTGTTCTCAGTGAACTTATCCCCCCCCCCCCCTTTTAAAACTTGTAATAAGCAGCTGTTGCGAAAGCACAAACTCTCAGTATAAAACTCTGTGCAAAACTGCTTTATGTTTACACAACTCTGCTACAGCAAAGTTCCTGGCAAGTGCACAGACAGAAACTGGCATAGTTGCTTGACAAGTAAATATTTCAAGATAGCAATTGCTGCTGATGTATTCCATTGCTGTGAATGGAAACTTCTTCAGTGTGTACACCCATTCTTGCTTTGGGTCACCATTACAGGTCCCGGCTTTGCTGGTAGATGCTGCCCAAGATTATTATGTCAGGAAAGAAAGTAATTTTTAAAAACAGTTTTACTACATTTAAAGTGATCTTCATAATGTTTCAGATAAATCTATATAACTATTCTGTATTTTCCAAAATCTTAGAAATAATTTTCATATATATTTAGGTTTTAACTTTTCTTCTTTTAATAATACAGATAGGTCTACAAATTTTGTTACTCTGCTTAGTATGATTCCATTGTGAAATAGCTTGGAATAACCTCAAATATTTTTCTTAAATAAGAAACTATTCAATTGCAAGACACTAATTTATAAGCTAAGGAAAATGAGACACGGCACAAGTTCAGAAAATGTAAGATAGTAGTAAAAAAACAAAAAAACCACCACAACTTCCATTAATTGCCAAACTGGCACTTCAATTCTTCTATTATACTAAACAAATACGTTTTATGATCTGTTTCAAAGAGCCAGAAAATTATGGTTGTATGGTATTCTTGAGCCATAGTGATAACAGAATTTTTTCCACCAGGCTGAGAGGAACAACAGTCACTATATACTGACCAAAAAGAAAAAGAAAATAACAGTTAAGAAACTAGATAAACAAAAAAGTCTTTCAAATTGTTCTAATTTGCTTTTTTAAATGGACAGCTATGCCTTCATAATAAATGAAAGATTTCAGAGAAACATGCACATTATGCACTGTATCTTGGTTACCAGCATGAGAATTTATAAGCAGGCTGTTTTACACACAGAAGGGATGTGGTTTTCACTCACCAATAAGGGAAAAACCTAAAATTGAACTGCACTGCAGTATCCATCTTCTTACATGGAGTCTTTAAAACTTGCATTTTTAAATAGACAAAATGAAATTGTTGATTATAAAGAAACTGTTGTACACTCGTTGTAATAAACCCATTTTTATTATGAATGCATTATTCATAATATATCATAGGGGTTATGACAAGTGGTGTTACAAACAAAAAAACCCAAAGCAACTGTTTCACTTTCCTTATAACCATATCTTATTATGCAGTAAATGACTGAATTTGGAAAGGACATAGTAGTATGAAAACATAAGTGAGCAACTGGGAAGTAACTATTGATCTGAAACAAAAGGTTTTCTTAAAATAGTTAAACAAAATCTGTATCAGGTGAAATAAACAGCTCAGTAGGGTTGAACCATTAACGAGTTTTGCTGTTTTCTGAATTCTGTGTGGAGAGCATTCTGAAACTTAAAAACAAGCAAGCAAAGAAAGATGGAACCTGAGGAAAAGAATGAATTCACTGTGTTCCCAGAATTTTATCTGTATGATCAAGACCACACAATACAGAGACCATAGCAAGAACCATTGTCTCTTTTTTCAAGCCAATTTACCCCTCCACACTTAGATCTTTTCCCATTCATCCCTACTTCAGTCACATTAAACATTTAGGTTGCAATTATGAGAAACTGCTTCATGTGACAGAGATGGTAAGAAATAATATATTGTAGCTTAAAGGGATTGATACAAGTGTGATGATAGTGGGCATTCTTTCACAACCACAATATAAAACTTTCATATGAAAGAAGGATATAACAGTACAAATAGCTAGATATAGATAAATATTAAAGAGAATAAATTAAAACTTTTTATCTCTATTGGGGCATTTAAAGACATCATATATATTTAATAGGTGGTGATCAGAAGTCACAGAGTGTAGAGTTGTTAAAGGCAGGCAGTTTGACTTGGGAATTAATTTATCATGGCAACTTTGCCATCCTTTGAAATGTTTCAGTGTGCTCTCCCATCTATTTTATTGACAGGTTTAATTCTAAAAGCATAAAGAAGATGAATGCCATCATGACCACGCTACTCTTGAAATATAGTCTGCAAAGGAAAATTTAGAAGATTTTAAATATACTGACCAAAACCTTTTTATTTGCATCACTTAGTACCTACCCAAAAATATTTGTGTTTAAAGAAATTTTAGCCTAATGCAAAGGTTGCACTTTTTGGTTCTAGATATGCTGAAAAGAATGCAAACTTTGTGACTTAATATTTTTTTACTGCTTAAAAAAACAGGAAAAAATTTTCAGTTATGTCTCGTTAGGTTTTTGTCTCCTATTTGCTTTATTTCAGTGTAAATCCATTTATACAATGTCCAGAAATTTTCTTTAAAATACTTTGGCCCTTCTTTCTTATTCTTTGGCTGCCAAAAGTGATACCTGCTTGAGATCATTCGCTGATTTATATCTTTATTAATTTCATTTTTCATTTTTCACTGTGATTCTTCAAAACTTTTATACCAAAAGAAGAGGGACTCAAGAAGCATCAGTCTTTCACATTTAATCGCTAACATTTCTGAAACATTGATATTCCATAAAGTTAAAATTGAAAAGAAGGAAAAAGGGAAACTCCCCTAGATACTGAGTTTATTGTCTTCCCAAGAAAAACAAAGTACAGATGGAAATAGGAGAAAATTAAAACTGAGCTCCTCTGAGGGAAGAAATAAAAACTCTTGGAAAATATAATTTCTGTTTCATTAATGATTCTAATCTAGAATTTATCTTCAAATTGCTTTTCCATTTATGACTTGTCCTATTAACTTTCCTATTGCATTTCTTCTACCAGAAGCAAAGGAAATTTCCAAGAATTGGTAAGGTAATAAACACACAGAGGTGCTTGACTTAAAGAGCAGTGATATCTTTATGGAAGGGAGATAAGGGACATTCCGGCAGCTGTGGATCCCCAGAATGCTGCAACAATTTTGCCACGTCCCTTTCTCTGGGAGTAGTATATATGTATGGCCTCCAAAAAGTGGCTAAGAGGATAATAAGAAGCTGGTTAAATTAGTTTTTTACCAACCATAGGAATCAATGTGCAGAGGACATTATCAGCAGGGCAGATTTGCTTTTGGCCACCAAGAAAGCTCAAAACATATTTACAGGGTGCCATGATCTGTTCATTGTGTTCACTAGGCCAGAAATCAAGACTGTTTCCAAAAACGTTTTCATTCTTTGCAACATGTTTAAGGCTCTGGTGACAGTAAGACCAAGAGCTGAAGGAGCTGAAGTCAGGAATCATTAGCACTGTCAGAAAAGTCTGAGTGAAAACACAAGTTCAGAATGTTAAGAGGCTTAATAATTAATTTCTCAAACTACAAAAAATATTTTTCCCTACAAATATTCCTTGCAGAGCTCCTAAGAGATGAAATTAGAGTAGATTACTTTTAACAAATTGCTAGTGGACCATGTGGATAATGAAACACCTTTCAAACCATTTATATACATAAGTCTCCTCAAGTGAATAATCAAATGTACAAATATGCAAGCCTATCTCCATAAGTATGCGAGAACAAGCCCTTGTACAAAATCAGTCTTGCTTTGATAGTTGCTAAGTCATCACACAAAAGCAATGCTAGAAGAATACTAAAGTGACAAACAACAATCACATAAAAGCTAGCAAGCCCCAGCATAAAACTTTGTCATGTTTATGTTCTGTAATACTGTCATGATCACCTTTTTCCACGGAATCATTGGCTAATTCCATTAACAGGTGGATTATTCTCATTAATCAAGGAGTCTTTAAGTATTTTCAGGTTGGGGTTTTTTTAATGTTTTTTTTTTCCTACTAAGTGGTTCCATAATCTACTTAATCAACACTACTCAAACTTCAATGATAAAGTGGTTCTGAGTTACTGGCTGGGTTTAAACCACAACACCTATCCTCATGGGATTTTATAGGACACTTTTCACAAACACTAATGTAGCTTCACAGCTCCTCAGAGGTGAGGAGGTAGTAGAGCCGTTTTGCAAGTGGAGAGCTAACATCTGAAGCAGTTTTAATCAAAAGTGCCTTTTAATTTGTGGATCCAATGTAAATGCCTCCCATTGGAATTTTCAGAGTAACTCTCATTATATAGAACACTAGATTGTGTTCAACACAGTTTTCATTGATTCTATTGCTTCTAGCAATGCTTAGCACTTTACAAATCAGATCTCTAAACCTCAAAGAACTCTATTAGGAAGTTCTAATAACACAAAGTTGTAATTTCTTAATTAATAGCTTCCAAAAACAGACTATAGAATGGATTGTCAATTTGTTTATTTTTTTTTTAGTTAGCTTAAATTTGTAAGCTTTGACAGGCTTTAAACTAGAAATTGCCAAACTTAATGTTCATGAGTCATCCACTTCAAATTAGACTGCATCATGGCACCAGTAGCAGGACTGGACAGCAGACAGCTCATTCTCAGCTCCCACCATCTGGGACTGACAGAGGGAAACTTCTGTGCAGGGTCTTCAACTCTGGCTTCAAACATGTCCAGTGCAGATGAAAAGACTTAAAAATTTAAGTTGCCAAACTAACAGACCTTTACTGCATGTGTGCAAACCGCAGGTTTTTGAAGCCCTATAAGTTGGTTAAATTGGGGTAACTTTCAGCAAATGTCACATACCTGATTCCCTGACAAATTTCAATCCCTGCTCCAAATTATGAATGTACCAAATATCTTCACAACTTGTTACAAATTATCTTTAAAATACACACAAAAGAGTGGTTTTGCCCACTCTTCTCACTAACATTTGAGTCATTTTACCCAGAAATATTCGCCTTGTCAGACTATAAGTTTTTTGGACATCTTGGGAAAGGGGAAAAAACATCTGCCCCAAAAACTAGTCTGACAAGGCTATGCACATAATACTGTCTTGACCACAAGCCTCAGCAGCAGTTCTATTTATAATACATAAAGTAACAATGTAGGGAAAGACTTAAACAGGGTCTTGAATAAGCAATCCAAATCAACCAAGGTAGTGTTGCAAGGATTGCAGCACTACAACTGTAGAGCTACTGTGAGCTGCTCATCTGCTTCCAATTGGTTTTGATGAAGCCAATTTTATAGTTCTTTTTGTCCAATTTCCTCTTTTTTAGGCCATCTAATTAAGCACAAAAGAATTCCAGTTTTATGGCATGGCTTAAAGCTGTTCATTAGCTTTTATACATTGATAGTAAATCTGTGAACACCTTGTGACTCTGAAGGTGATCAGAAGCACTGAGGCTAGTTCCAAATTCACTCCCCTTCGCATCAGAGGACGCTTCAAAGGATCTTACCAACCAAATATAAGAATGGATATGCATTGCAACAAGGTCATAGGGGGTTCAAAAGTCATGGGGGTCAGAGAGATACAGTGTTGAAAGGAATTTTTGCAGTTCAGGATTTAATGCAACCTCAAGCTCAGTGATGGAGCTCAGCACTCAATGTCACAGCAGGGTAGGCCACAGTGCCCACCATATTCACACCCACTACTAGTGGATGAAAGCATTGCCTTAATCCTATCTCTATTTTATGTTCTTCAGTTTAAAGTACCTCTGGCATGCCTCATATTAAAAAAACAAAATAAAACAAAACAAAAGAAAAAAAACAACCCAAAACCCAACCAAACAAACAAACAAAAAACACCACAACAAACCAACTTATGAAGGGAAATGGGCAAAAGTTTATATTATCTATCTTTCCATTGCAGGTATCCCAGAAAGAACAGCATATTCCTAACACCAAATGACTGACATACAAATCTAGAACCATTTCTTTCTTAGAAGTTCACAACTGGTAAATTCTAACTTCTCATTTTGTTTAATTCCTGATACAGAGGAGTTTAAAATTTTTCTTTGTGCTTGTTATCACCACATTCACAACATATTCTACTGAGGAACTAAGCAATATAAATGTATGTTTTCATAAATCAAAAAATAAAGTCGATAGGCATTTTTATATTGAAAATGAAATTAACTGAAATAGTTAACTACAGCTCAATAAAATAGAAAAATTATTAGGAAACGGAAACAGAATTCTATTTAAAACATAATTCTACATTTTCTGATTGAGACCCTCTCAAATAAATTTCTGCTCGCGCATCTCTTAAAAAACTAGGACATAGGGTTATTTCAGGAAACCCTGGAACACATGGCTGCTAGGTCTGCTTGCAGCACCAATGCTCTTGCAAATCAATATAAATACAGGATGCATCATTTTACACAGCCAGTAACCCAAAAAAGCATGTTTTCAGACACCATAATTATTAAGTTGAAAATTTATTTTACAGTTATCTAACAATAACAGGTCCAAACTGGTTTATGCTGCTATAAAATTGCACTTTTTGAAGCTTTCATTTCCCCACATTGCTTCTGCTGTCTGCAGTGGCATTTGCAGCTCACAGCCTGTCACAGTTGTGTGGTGATGTAATGCTAATAATAAACATGCCTTCTGAATTGTTTGGTGAACTTTGTTATGTGACTTCCTGTTCCAGAACATTAAACACAGCATTTAAAAAAAAAAGTGATTAAAGTTTCAGTTAGAGGATTGCTATTATTTTAATTGCAATCTGATATTCCTTCTCCTCAGCAAAGATGTTCAATTCTACTCAGGAGAAATGTAGACTCTTCACAAAAGAAAAACTTACCATGCAACAATGGTGAAAAATCACTTTATCTAGTAAGCAAGGGAAAAACTTACCGTGCAACAATGGTGAAGAAACACTTTATCCTAGTAAGCAAGGGTAGAAGAAACACAAAATTCTGTTTACTTTCACATGCTCTTCAACCCTGATCTTTCTAAGTAGAAATATCTCTGCTTTCTACTAAGCAGCTTCATAAAATAGATTTAAGTACAAAACTACAAGTAAACCACAAAGCAAAGGTATCCAGCTGGTTCATAGATAATAATTTACAACGGTTACCACCAGTGTTGTCACTGTTAACAGCATAAATGTGGAGTTCTGCTCTACTACTAAACATAGCAGATATTATTGCTTCAGGAGTGAATATACAGTCTTTTAAAACCAGTACTGAAATATGCTGATCTTTCACAATGTTATTACTGCATGCACAACTTAAATCTGAAATACAGATATTCACGGGTAAGAGACAAGGAGTTCACCACTCTTTCAATCCACACAGACCTGTAAAAGACAATATCCTTGGGGAAACTATTTATTATCAATACCTTCCTTTGTTCTGTGGGACATTTCATCATTTTACACCCACTCAAAAGTCTTCATTTCACTTTGACCCTAAGAAACCCTTTTTCAATCCAGTTTACAGCTCTGTAATTTTGATGGCCATGTACAACAAACAAATGGATTAAATAATGCTAAAAAGAGCTAGCCCAGCTATGGCAACCCCAAACACAAGATAACTAATAGCCATACAATATGGGAATAAATCATTAGCGTGACAGAAAAGAGTGGCTGAGAACTCTTGTTTCTAGAATCAGGGACAAACAACTAGCTGTTTAAGGTAACTCACCCATGATTCAACCATGACTGCATCTAGGTTAAGAGCTAAGAGAAAATGCTCAACCTGTTGCTAGAGAACTTGTGAGAAGTCCTGCCAGCCTTGGCTTACCACACTAAGGCACACAGAGGACAAAACTTGGGAAGAGGAAAGGTCCTAATGGATGCCACTCTTACCCCGAGTATTTCATGCAAGCATGTGAAGGTCTCTGTAAGAAAGATTCGCATGGTCAAAAAGACAAAAGTCTGGAACCATTAGATTACAGCCCAAAATCCTTGGAGAAATGCAAGACATCACTATAACTACAAATGCTTTATTG
>JBCJKH010039802.1:0-24685 GCA_039877255.1 Loriculus beryllinus
GTAGCTACCTAGTTACAAGCTAGCTAAGAGAGCTTTGAGATAACCATGTTAGGTGCACAGCCTCTATTCCCAATTATGAAACTCTCATATCCCATCAGTAAGATGGAAGGAGACACGGCTGCCGAGTTCACAATACAGAGACATAAAGCTTTGACCAATAATAATGGTTGCAAAACATGCCAAATCATTACTAGAAAGGACCAGAGACACTGAAATGCAAATGCTCATAAGGCTTTTTTCTCAGCTGCATGAATTCTTTCTCCAGCTACATGAGATGTTGAGCGGAAGCAGGTGCAGCACCCAGTTTTATTGGTGCCTATGAGGGCCGTTTCTGTTCAGATGAAGACAACAGAAAGTTCACCAGCACCTTTGAATGCAAACAAATAAAAACTTCTCTAACCTTTTAAATACTTTTCTTTGTATATACGCTATCAACAAAGCAGCAAACCTTAGAAATTGTTTTCAAAGCCCATTTCAAAATACTTATGAAACTAACAAATAGCTTGTGTTCGCTCTTGTCATTCCTTCAGCACCAATGTGATAACATGGCTAACAGATAAAATAATCAAAAGCAGCTTTGCAAAGTTCCTCAATACACTGCCCTAGTGTATTAAGCAGTGGACTGGATAAAACCCCTAATTTATTAGCAATCCGCTTTCATTCCCCCAGTTAAAGCTGTCACTCCATGCCATTCCAGTACCAGTACCTATTCCAAACACCAGCTACAACATCCTCCCGAACGACTAAGGGTCTTCACAGCTTTGCCTTCCTACCCTTAAGACACCTGTATAAAGCATACAGTTTGGCACTTTCTGCTGTTGTGTCCCGAGTATTAATCCAAAGATAAAAGAGATTAAAACAGATCCAAAAAAAAAAAAACAATTTCAGGCAGGTCAAGGGGAAGAAAAACAAAAAAATCCAAAGAAAAAATGAAACACAAAACCCAACCTAAACAAACAAACAAACACAATTATCTCACTGAGGTGAGAGGCAGAGAAGAAGAGGCAGGAATTCCGAAGATTTTTGTCAAAACAAGCGTGGTGAGAAAGGGTGAAAGAGCTAACATGCAGCACACCACTGGCTAGGCAACCCCCCAGGACACCAACATTGCCACTTCTTCGAAGTTCTGTCACATTTCTCATATAACCTCCCCACCAAGGGAAGAAATCATAACGCACCAGTATTGGAATTAAAACTGCACAATTTGTCACAAAACTGCACCTAAGTTCTCCAGTTAGATTCAGAGGGGCTTATGCAATTGCAATAAATTCTGGGGATGGAACACATGGAAATCTTGTGGGACGTTATCACAGAACCATGAAATGGTCTGGGTTGGAATGACCTTACAGATCATCTAGTTCCACCCTCCCTGCCATGGGCAGACACCTTCTGCTAGACCAGCTTGCTCCAAGCCCCATCCAACCTGGCCCTGAACACTGCCACGGATGGAACAGCCACAGCTTCTCCGGGCACCCTGTGCCAGCGCTTCACCATCTTCACAGGGAAAAACTTCTGCCTAAGATTTAATCTAAACCTACCTTCTTTCAGCTTAAAGCCATCCTCCCTTGTCCAATCACTGTATCTTCTCCTGATTTCTTGCTATAGAAGCCCATCACTGACAGAATGTTTTCTGATGTGCTATTCTGAAGAGGCTTTATAAAAATTTTATTTTTGATAGCATCATAGAATCACAGAATAGTTAGGGTTGGAAAGGACCTTAAGATCATCAATATTTCTACTGAAAATTTTAGTGTGTTTTTGTAATAGTCTCGACCACATAATGCACCAATAGATAATTCCATTGTCACAAACACTTGGTTCAAAATGCCCAGGCAAAAGAAGTAAATACAAAACTCTCCATCCTCCATTGCAGATATTTATCCAAGATTAATGAAATGTTTAGTTGAGGCATATTGCTTCAGGAACCACACATAATACAACCCATTTATCTTGTCTGAACGGTCAGAAGCACTGACTGGAAGCATTCGAGAATGTGTGTGGCAGTTTTTAAATTTGGGGAAAGATTAGAAAGGGAAGAAGTCCTATCATTACTATTGCCGCGGCTCTGCCCTTTGTGGAGGTTCATTTGTTACTGAATAGGTAACAAATAGTATTAAATATAGGAATCAGGAAGATTTATTAACTTGTGGATTTGTTGTTGCTTTTGCAGAGAAAAGGCCAAGATCAGTATTTTCCGCCCATACATGGAAGTTCTTTTATTTTTTTAAACGTGATTTTGTCTTTGAAGACTGCATGATAGATTCACATTTTAGAGTAATGTGGCATTTTGATCATACAAAAAGCCAAGGATACAAAAAGATGCCAAGGATGCAAAATGAATCATTTGTGCTGTTTGTCAACATAAGCAAGACTTAGATTTTGCTGCTTGAAGGCTGTTTTCACAGCGAGGCATGACTTTCACCTTGATAATAAACTCCAGAGGTCAACACATCATGGCTTAATATTTATAATTTAAAATTCAAATTGAGACAACTGCTATTACTCTTCTGAAGATGGTTTTTAAGTTCTAATGTATGTGAAAAGACACTAAAAATACTGACAGAGTCATGACTTGTTTAAGCTTGAAAAGCAAATATAAAACACATCTAAATGTGACACGTCTACCACTTCTTCAAACAAGCAATTTGATGACCTCCTCCCTCCAAATCAATCACCATGATATACACTGGTTTATGGAAAACAGACGTATCAAATGAAGTGAGAGGCAAGTCAGCTACACCATCCCACCCAAAACCTCCAAACTGCCAAACGTATCTAATGTTTTTAAATACTCTCACACTGATCATGTAGGAGGAAAGGCCTCTTTGCCTTCATCACACCATTTGCAAAGATAGGAACAGTGAAAGAGTCTGACTCATTATTTTGGTGATGCAAGTCATTTGGATTCAGACCAACCTGTACACAGCAGCAATCACATTAGCACAAACATACACTCTAAATCTTATACTCCAGTTATGGTTGCTAACCCTTTGCAAGCATAGGAAGACTTCTGGTTAACTACTAAGTTAACTACTTCTGCTTAACTATTTTAAATCTCTGTTTTTTTCAGTAGATTTAAACAATAGGTTGCACCTACACATAAGGGATGCAGGATGAAGTACCTGGGGATACAGATAACATGACTAATTCCTCAACTAAAACTGAAATTGCACAGCAACTCTTCTAACTAACACTATTTACTCCACACACCAAGTCCACAAGATAGCAGAAGGGTGTCAAGTCCTCAGCAGTAAGTTAGACTATAAAACTGCAACTGCCTGAACTGCACTCATCTTTCCAGGTGGCTTCCACCAGCCTGTTGGAAGAGAGTTGGGACTACCCACAACTCCTCATGAAATCAGAAGACCTACTCCTGAACAGGAGCCAAAGCTCATCACTCTGATGCCATTTCACTGGAATATATTTTAAAATAGCATTTTTTTTAAAGAAAAGAAAGATACCTGGGAAAAACTTGAAATCCCTGGGACACTTAGTCTTGCAACTAGGTCTTAATAAACATGATCGAACTATTTCAGGAGGAAAAGCTTAAACGCACTATCAAATAACATGAAACAAACTTTTTAAACACTAGTTTCCTAACTCAAAGTCCATAAACCATTCATACTGAAATGCATTTCATGGTATTCAGGGAATAATGCTATTGTTTTAACAGAGGGCCGTTCGATAACAAAAATACAAAACCTTCCAGTAGAGAACATCATTAATAGTCTCAAGGATACGTGGTTTCCATTAACTACATGCTACACACTTGTTTGCTAATTTTGGACCTTAAATGGGAGTATTCAATAATCAATATCTAAGGAGGAACAGCTATACCTTTTCTAAAAAATATACAGTTAAAAGAATATTCAGTGCTACAGTTCTGCTCAGTCTGAAACTCCAGTGTTCTTTTGTACAGAATACAGACGCAACTACCCCATATAGTAACCAACTCAGAGTACACCGTTCACAATGGGCTGATCAGGCAAACCATCACTTCAGTTGTTCTTCACAAACAAAAGAATGTACTACGTTTACTTCCGGATTGCACCATTAGTTAAGGATGGTATTTTCAGTTTTTACTGTAACTACTACTTCAGTTAGGTTACAGCCAAAGCCCTCCAGAGACAGCTATCTGTTTAACACTCCACACACTCCTTACTTTTCGGTGTCAGGTATCTTTAACACAGTCTTCAGTATCTAACACTGATTTAAGATGACAAATTTTAAACCCATAAACTTTCAATTATCTTTCCTAACTAAATTCAAAGATAAGGATCATCCTCAGCTGAGGAAAAAGCAAACCCATATATATTAATACTAATTTCCACTTAAGCATACAGGCTAAAGGAATATTCCGATTTCCTTATATCACACGTTGACTCTCAGCTACCCAAATGCATAAATTAAACCTAGGTAGAACAGTCAAACAATCACCTTGATTGAAAATTAAAAAAAATAAAAAACTAAAAATAATTTTAAAAAAACCCACAAACATAAAAACATTAAAAAAATAAAATAAACCAGCTGCGCTCTGGAAGCAAGGGTTTAGATTTCTAAATGCCTTACTGAATACCCGAAACAATTACCCAACCCACCACACCACTGTTAATCCCAGCAGTTAATGCCAGGGAGCCCAAGCATGGTGGTCTGATTCCAGCTCAGCTCTCTATCACCTGGAGAGCCAGACTGACACAACTACAACCCTCAGTTCACAGATCTAAGCCACACACCTTTTGGGAAGAGACAAGCTTTAGAGCCAGCATTAACAGCTTAGCCCTTAATCTTGATGCAAGCAGCTTAAGAAACAGCCAACCTACAGGTTTATGAAACATTACCCCTTAACAGTCATTCTTTACCTCTTTAAAGTTGGCTGCTTGGAGGGAACTGGCTTGCTGGACAAACCTGGCCTGCACTGTGTCAGGTCACCAGCACTGATCAGCCCTGGTCAGCATCTATGGTGCAGGCTGCAAATTTTCAAAGTGATTTTAAAAGCAGGGGCTCAGGACACACACGGGGAAGATCCTGGATGAAGCAAGAGATCAGCAGCTGTAAGCCGAGCATCCCAACTTTATCATTCATGTTACATTAAACGACAGCACTGCTAAGGTTTTCCAGAGAAATGGGAAGTCCAATTTGAAATCCAAATCTATCGTAACACTTTAACATTAAAATGCAATTTTTTCCCTGGTGCTCTGCATAAACCATTAAACAGGAGAAACACATGGGTTTTGATATTGTAATAGAAACATTTTACTTGGAAAATTAAAGTCACTTCAGTTTTATAAATATTATTTCTAGTGGATTCTTGAAGACTGGGAAACATTTAGAAAACAACAGCCCATGCACAGTAGTCTCAGAAGGCTGACATGTCCAAAGCCTTTCTGTACTTCCTGTACCTGCATAACTCCAAAAGCGTAAGAAAACTAATGCTCCTAGCAGTTCACCTAAAACTCTGCTCTCTTACTTCAGACTGGTTTTGTTGCAGTTTCCCCCTACCCCAGACTACAACTTGAAAAATGCAAGTTGTAATTTAAGTGCTACAATACATTTCAAAAACTTAATAATCCACTTTATGCCACTTCTATTCCAAACTCAATGTTTAATATGGGTGTATTCAACACAAATGGCAAGAGATCCTAACTGGAAAAAAATTCCAGCCAACAGGAATGACAGCACATACGTAATGTCTTTTCAGTAAATTATTCCTGACTAGCACAGACCAATAAAACCAGATCTGGTTAAACACACCCACATGACCGTGCCATCCATTCATAAAGTTACACACTCCAAGACAGCGTTAGAAATGATGAAATAATGCTGAAACACTTGAAGTATTTAAAAACAATAGCCAATCAATGCCTTTCCATTAGCCAGCAGGATCTGTGACTGGGCATGCTCCCACCCAGCTCACACTGTCCATTTCTCAAAAATACTAAACAAGAAATTACAAGAAACATACAATCAACAGTGTAATGTTGTCAATGAAATACTACAATGAGCTCCTCAATTTAGTGTACTGCAGTGCTGTTGGTTATTTAAACTACTCATTCATTCAAAGAGCAAATGTTTGATACATGCCAAACAATTACCACACTAGCTCTTTTTTCACACTCTGTAAATAGCTAAGTTAGATGTATCCAGTAATAAAACAGAACACATCTTTGTTGACACTCACTTGAACTCTGCCAAGACAATCGAGACCTTAACTGGCAAAGGATAAGGCAAACTCAAGACTGGAAGACTGAGTTAATCATTAGCACAGGAAAATATGTCGCTTATCCCAATTAGTACACACACACATACATATTGATACATAATAATGTATAAATATGCACACACACATATACATGTGTCTTTGCATATTTATAGAGTATGCATATATACCTACATGTGTGTACACACAGAATACTTACTATTAGCTGACAGTGGTAAAAATGAAATATTTGCTTCACACTTTTTTTTAAAAAAAAAGAAAGCCTTAAAATGTGTAGAAAAAAAAAATAATAAAAAATCCTCATTTGTAGAATTCTCTGCAGAAGCACCCACATCAGAGAAAAGTTGTATTTGCAACTTCCAAAGCACAAGAAGCAAATGAAAATAGACACATATACAGAAGTAGGATTAGCCTTAATTTTAGAAGCAGTTTCTAAAAGCCTTTGATGTTTTAATACACTACCAGATCCATACTCCCCATGGGATGGCAGGACATTCTTTCCCTCTGCAGTGACCCCCTTGACGTGGGCAAGACAAATTCTCAGCACTCGTTAATCTACAAGAAGCCATCATCTATTTGCATGGAATTAACTAACATTAAACTTTTCAACAAACTTAGGTCCAAATCCCCTACTCATCAATGGTCCAGCCAAAGAAGCCAAAACACACACAGACAGTAGCTAAGCAGGGTTAAAAGTTAGTTTTAACAAGAGCAGAAGTAACCATACACAAGTAAAAAAAAATACTTTTACAAACAAAGTAGGGGAATACACCAAGAGATCACACACCATTTTCTCATCCATTCATCCCTATTTATCAGGCACATTTTTATTCCAATCCTGAAAACACACGTGCCAGTCACTGTCATTCCCCAGCTACTAACAGCTGGGTCTCTATGAGTGCTGTCTGACTAGAAGATGGAAGCCCAAGCTTTCCTGCTTTACAAGTCTGCTTCCCTTTCTCTTCATTCACTTGCACAATTTAAGAAGTTATATTCTGTTTACTTCTCCCTACCCATTTCAGTTATGTCACTCAAGCAAATAGCTTATCTTGCAAGGTGTTCCCAAAGGGTTGTACATGCACTGGCTTGCCCTTTTGGGAACCGTTTGTTTGTTATTTCATACAAAGTGAAGAAACAGGAAGTGAAACTGCTCAAATACCAGGCTTCTTTGTTTTCACTTCTGTTCACCTGGAAAGAAACTTGATAATCCATTTCTTCATACTGAATTGCCAGTTGTAAATCCACATAGGTGGATCATGATCATGTCACAGCAACAGGCTCTGCAGGGAATTAAGTATTGTATCTAACTATGAAGAAAGCAAATCCTCAGCCCACACCACGCTCTGCTTTACTACTGCCTCTGTAAGGATGCAGTTCAAAGGCAACACAAACCAATTATGTGATTCTGCTGCTTCCCCTACCTTCAGCCATACCTTCCAGACCCTCTTCCTTCCAGTGGGGTTCCTCTGGCCACCCAGACTCCTGGTAAGGTAACCGAAACCGACTGAAAACTGACCTTTTCTTCCAGTTCAGTTCTCCAAATTGTTCGATTGCAGTGATAAGGGCAGATGGCAAAAGACAGAGGGGAAGACATAGCTGGGGGTAAAGCAGCCTAATATAATTTGACAATAGATTTAACTGGTTTACATCAGTAACATGAAGTTATATAAGCCAGCTGAATAGTTCAGTGACACCAAAAGTCTTGCTTTCTCTCCCTTCCTCTGTTAGATGATCCTGCACAGCCACCTTGAACTCTTCAGACTTTTTGCTGAGTTGATTTAATCCCCTAATGCAGCCAGGTTCGTGTTCTGCAAGCACTGTGCTCAATCAGTGTGTACTGGAGAGTGCCAGAGGAAAATTAAGTAGAGGAAGTTCAAAGATGGGAAATGTAGGAAGGGGATTGCAGAAGAAACAGAACACCTCCCTTCTGGCAGCAGCACACTAGTACATTAGCTCACCACGTTTCATTTTACTTCGACCTTAGGTAGGGATGCTGACAAGTATTTAAATTCAAAATAGCTATGACAGGAAGGCAAGTGCCAGCATAGAAAGAAGACAATTTATTCAACACCAAGCCAAGAGTTTTGTTAACAAAATATTGTATGGGAAAGTAGAAACAGGAAACAAAATAAATGGAAAAAGTAAAAAAAGCAATTATTTTCAGAGAAAGGAAGCCAAGACATTATTTGAAAATCCTTAAAACCCCAAAAGTTTGCAACTCCGGTACACAGAGAGGGAGGAGACCTTCTCTTAATGAAGGGACAGTTAAATACATCTGTAAAAATAAATTCCTCATGAAGAGATATTGCAGTGATTCACTAAAAGTGTAAATAGGACTTCACACAGCTTCACACAGGAATTAAAGACACAGGACAAGTTAAAAACTAGACAAGCTATTATTGCCAGGCACAGGGAGAAAACCACCCAATTGGGAAGGCAGGCTGCATGCAACTGTGCCACAACCACGGCTGATAACATCCACATTGCTACAGGTGAAGTAGTACACACTTAACAATAAATTACACATAATCCTTAAAAAAATGTCTAAATTATCTCAGAAACAAATGCAAGACAACATCTTGTGATATCATACTGTAGATGCTAGATGCACATTTGCAAGCTGAGAAAAAATACATATATATATCCACAGTATGTAGTTTAAAAGTCTGTGCTGCCCCAAACATAATGAAATCAATGAAGTACTACATAGAAAAGAAACACCACCCATATTTAACAGGCTTTCTGTGATCCTCTGCCTACCATTACCTTTGAATCCCAAAACCATGCATGACAGTAGCAAGTAATCCAGGATCCCTGAGTCCAGAAGCAAAGCAGCTAGCAGCCAGCACACTTGCTTCAGAAGCTGGCCAACATTCAAGCTCACAGCTTTTTCTATGTTTCACATTAAACCACCATGGACAAAATATGCACAATCCATTCCTGGTTTTGGAGTACCCTCGATGACTAGCTGTACACTGAGTGTTCTGTTTGCAGGCTGCTCGCTGCTCTTCTTCTGAAGGCCTACTTACCTCCATGAACTTCCCAAGCACGTACCTAACACACAGTTCTGAATTTCACTCAAGGCAAGCACTGGAAGTTCACTGCTGCAAAGACAACTCCTTTTTTGGATCTGCTTTCAGATGCGAATGAAAAGGGTACAGAAGACGGGCCTCTACAGGACAGAATGCTGTGCGTTTTCCCACCACGAGTTTTTAATCAGTTTAGAATTCACTTTAAGCTCACCTGTGGTATTTTTGCCTTCCAGCTTTCAAGGAAACAATAATGTAGTGAATTCTGCACACTGACAACAGAAGAGTGAAATGAACTGAAAAAGTCTGGTTCACCAACACTTCACAGCACCTAACTCAAACCCCTCACAAAGATTTCACAACTGAACTGCAGTTATGTTTCACATGCCAGACACAAACACACAGAATTATCTTCAGAGAAGCAACTCATTATAATAACAGCGCTTCTCTTCAGCTTTTTAAACTAACCTGACAGGAAGAATCCTTTCAATAATTACTGAAAAGGAAACAGGTTGTGATGCTGTACTTCATTCTAGGGCTGAGTTCCTCCCCATGTGGCCATGAGGGGTCAAATGGTGATAAATACAGTAAATCAGTGCTCTAAAGGATGCCCTTATCACCACTTTGGTATTTTTTGGTCAGTTATTTCCAACTCTGTTGCAAAGCACACGGAATGTAGCTAAGCTGAACAAATTCTCTGGAAATTAGTCAGTTAACTCCCATGACTATCCATGGTATATACCTACATAAAATAATCCTGCCCTCCCAAGTACTGCTTCTCTGGAATCAGAAGGGGTTTTTGGATAAGCCCCAAATAATCAAAAGCAAAAGAATTCTCTTGGAGGTAGAAGTTATTGCAGTTTGACTTTTCCCAGGAGACTTTCCAAGGTAACACGAACTCAACCATTCAGCACAGATGTTTGGAACAATGTCAAACTTCAACAAGGCATCAATGGTGATACAACTGAACACAGGGCAGTATAAATGCAGGATACTGTATTAAGTTTATTATACATGGGGGGGGTTGCATGCATGAAGGAACTGCCTCACCCAGTTATCTGCGTGAACAAATATACCGGACTGGCTACATTTCGCCCAACTTAGCTCAACTCTGTTGCACAAACCAGAAAGACAGAGGGGGCTATATGGCTCTATCTTGCAACTCAAAAGATACCACAGGTCACCATAAAACGAACAACTGACTTCTTGTACTCTGTTTGTCATTTGAGTTTCTCAGGCACTCACAGATCTTTAGATGAACTCTAGAATGCTACATTTTTTTCTTCCTTGGAAACAAGTTTCTACGGTGGGGACAAGATTCAACTTGTCTTAATTCTTATAGACCCTGGAAGACTGTGATAAGTCAATCATAAGGATTTTTAGTTGGCTGGGGTTATGTGATTTGTTCTCAAATTACTTTTTAATTCCAATGACTAACTGGTATGCTGAATACAAGATATCCATGATAAAGGCAATATCTCTACTCTTGCAGTGAAAGTCTCTAGAGTGTGCTTTGTGAAGTTACCTATCGAACCATCAGATGTTTATAATAGGTTCATGTTTTGAAATTAAAGAACAAGTGTTCTTAATATAGCCTTTCTTTCAGTACCAAAAAGGGAAAAAAACACAAACAAAGCTGGAGGGCTTCCTTACTTTAAAGCTGTTGGATGTTGCTTGTAAGTTTCCCTCTTTCCGCAACACACAAGAGTTTTCCTTCCTCTTCCCAAGTTTTTCATAGCCCATGAACTAATGACTGTTTTCTACTACATTTTACCTCTCTCAAGACAGCCCGAGTCCAAAATTTCAAAATAAGACATTTCTAAAGCACTGCAGCACTGTCTCCTAGATATCCTTGAAAAGTAAATATTTGTATATTTCATTCTTCCTCACTTAAGCAGACTTGCAAACATCCACTTGGCATTTAATCATCCAAAGCACCTACCTTGTAGATTAACATATCATTCACTGTAATTTCTGCATCTCAAGCCTGGAATACAGCTTTATACAGGAAACATATCCAGCCCATTTAGCAGAATCACTAAGCATGTGTGACCTTTCCTGAGAAGTGATGCTACCACTGCAACCCAAGAAACCAGTGCTACTACTTCAAAGGTAACAAGAGTTTGTCATTCACTTGGTGCAAGAAGCGAGCCAAATACTTGCGTGGTTTAACGCACACACCCCTCAACATCTTTGATCAGAATCAGCTTTAAAATCCTAAGTAGTTTTACCATTCAAGAAGCGATACTCCTGACAAAACGCAGAGCAAAACAAAGCACGTTCCAGCTGAGGAACAATACTCTGAACTTCTGAACCCTAAAGCCAAGCAGCTACAGTTCTCATGGGCGCAAAATGGAATTCTGGGCCGGCACTAGTACAACCGGTGAAACGTAAAGCAAATAGAGAAAAGGAGGGTGGACGAACCCAATAGATGGAGCCCCTGGCGCTGCCACCATCTGGGATGAGAGAAGGAGGGTGATAACCCAGGCACTTGCAACAGGGACCGTCACGGCCGGGCACCCCTGCCCTCCCTCAGCCGGGGGTGCTTCCCCGACGGGAGGCAGAGGAGCACAACTATGGGCTCCCGTCTGGGACGGGGCAGTCTGGACTCTCGCCACAGGGCCGCGGCTCCCAGTGACGACGCTGTTTTTACTGAGCGCTGCGCGAAACCCTCCAGGCGGGGCTTTCCCCCTGCGCTACCCGGGTGAGCATCGCTGACACCGAGCTCCAGGTGAGAGGAGGGCAGAGAAACCTATATGAAACTGCGGGAAATGAGGAAAACACAGCGGAAACAAGCTCCGCTCGCGGTATGAACTTGAAAAGCCCATCCGGCGCACAGGCACTGCGGCCAGGCCGCAAGCAGCCGAGGTGACCGGGCCGCCGCCGTCGGGCAGAGTCCCCCAGCCGCCCGCTTGTCCCTCGACACAGAGAGCCGCGCTCCGCAGCGGGGCCGGCCGCCACCGTCAGAACCGCACCGTACCGCCCCGCGCTGCCCACCGTGCCCCAGCGGCCGCGGGGCACGCAGCGATACGCCGTGCAAGGCGCAGTGACCGCCGCGGGGCCTCACACCGCCATCCCGCTCCCCCCCCCCCCGGCGTATAAAGTTTCTGGCTTCCAGCTCCGCACCGCTCCCTCCTCCTGCAGCGGGCGGAGCGGCAGCTCCCGCACCCAATGGTGCTGCGGGCGGAGCCCCAATAACCAGTGGGAAGATGCGGGAGGCGGGACCCCCAGCAGCCGCCCGCACGGAGCAGAGGGGAAGCGCCTCCACGAGCAGGGGCACGGCCCCCGGGACCCCCGTCCCAGCCCCTCACCGCGCCCGCCCAGTAGCCCTGCCACCGCCCCGCTCACCGAGAAGCCTGGCTCCGCCTTCTCTTGGCACAGGAGCCCGCAACCGGTCTCCTCTCCTCCCCGGCTTCCGCGGTGCCTAAGGGCCGGCAGCGGGGCGGCGCTGCCAGCGGGCTCCGAACGGGGCTCCTTCCTAACGAGTGTCTCGGACACCCACAACGCCACCGACCTCCTCTCTGCCCCCTGCTGCTCCTGCCGGGCCCGTAAACATCCCGGCATCCCCGAGGAGAGAGGCGGAGCGGCCACCGAGCCCCGCCTCGCACCGCTGCTACCCCTTCCCGGCCGGCGGCGACGGGTCCCCCGCCGGCAGTGACAGCGGCAGCGGCTCCCCCGCCCGAGGGACCGGGGGCCGGTGGAAGTTTCGGTCTGGCGTCGGGCAGAGTGGTCCGCGCTTCGCTCCGCTCCGTTCTGTGGAGTGGCCCTGTCCCGCGGGGTGCCCAGCACGGCTCTGGTCGGGAGCTCGGCTGGCAGGCAGCGTGCTCTGCCCTGGGGTGCGCGGGGGAATGCGCAGCGAGCTTGAAAACTGTTCGGCTTGTGTCTTGAAACAGGGGCCACTCGTCTGGGGGCCTCCGTCTGCACCGGTACCGCGGTCATGCATCAGTTGCGGGAAGCGCAGCGCCCTCCCGGCAAAGCCAGAAGTGCAAGGGGCAGGGAAAGTAAGAGCTCAGGCCGCTGGGAAGCGGGGACTGGCTCGCTTGCAGGTCGGTGAGCAGCACAAGTGTAAGGTTTTGGCCCACTCTGCTTTAGAAAACAGGGTGTCAAACAACGTATTTTTCATTTTGTATGTAAACTGTGATGATCGACAATACATTGGCGAGTGTATCAGCTGGAAGTGACCTAAACACCGTTTTGCTATACTTGGAAAAAGTGACAGAAACTTCTACTTTTGCAACAGCACGGGGTTTAAGTAGATTAAAAAATACTGAATTCCAAAATACTACTCTTTTTTCAGGTTCCTGAAAGTTTAGCCTGCTTCGGGATGAGGAAATTCTCTTCACAGAACAAAGATCCTAAGAACCAACAGCAGGGGAAAAGTGTGAAAGCTGACCACAGTTTCCCCAGTGGGGTTATGGATTACTGCGACCGTTAGAAATGGCTTCTTCCTCGGGGGTGGAAACCTTCTATAAAAGAGATCTCTATCACTTCAGTGAGATAACATTGTTTAAAGTTAATTTAAAACTACCTTGAGTCAGACAGAAGTTATTTTTTCCAAAACGAAGTCTCACAAGGGTTGGGCAGGGGTTTTTGTTTGTTTGTTTTCCCTTGTAACAAGTAAAGTTATACTTGATTTAAGTGTTTTGCAGAATAAATAGGAAGTGGGCCAGCGTGTCTGAGAAAAGGCTGTTCACCTCCCTCTGTACAAAATTGTACTGTCTGCCTTTGAGGCAAACTTTGATGAGCTTTGATAAATCTGCAGTGTATTCACTGATACGAAGTCTAACAAAGCTTGAAAGGAATTAAATTTTGGTGGCTCTCGTTTCTCTAACATTAACACACTTATTAATCATTCCGCCCATTTCATTAGCAGTGGGTTATTTGATGTCACTAGCCAAATACAGTGACCAGGTGAGCACTCTGCTTGTGGAAGAAGACATACCCTATAACCTTCCGTCTTTGAAGTGCATTTTGTAGTCTTGAAGAATTACAGAATAAACTGGAATTACAATTAAGAGATTTTTTTTCTGTCTTGCAAAAACTGTTTCTTCGACAAGAATCCCCTGCGTTGTTTTCTTGTAAGAAGTGCAATACTTCAGGTTACCCCGCGTACCAAAGAGTGAAAACTATAGATCTGCCACATAATGTTAAGAAGTTAAAACTAATTCCAATCAGCAATTCCACTGAATGGTTTATGATACAAATGAGTAAATCACTCGTATTTCAAAACATATATTTTATTGAATTGAGCAAGCAGTAGCAGATAAAAAAACCCAGAGTCTCTGCTCCACCCAAGATGCACACCCGGGTCTTTGTCGTCTTTTATACTTTTCGGTTTCGGGCTTCAGCCAATCCTGTTGTCTCTTTTTGCCCAGATGGTGACGTGGCTCTTCCCCATTGCTTCCCTTTGTTGCTGGGGTCTCATCATCGAGAAGCTTCGGGAAGTTCCTAGAAGTTTCTAGAAGCCCCAGAAGTTCCAAGAAGCGTCTGTCGCCAGTCTAACCTCTAGCCCAATCTCCATCCCTTATATGGTCATTTTATGTAACAAGCAATATTACCCTTCAAACCTTTTGATGAACAAATCCCACATGTTACAGTTTACATTTCCCCTTTAGTCTCAACCTGAAATGCAGTTGTGCAAGACGGTCATGTGTTTGCAAAACCTCTGTTGGAGAAAGAAAGGGTTGTTGTGTGGTAAGTAGCTGACCACAAAATATCGAATCTTATTAAGTATCATTGCTTTGCAAGTAAAAGCAATTACTACTATAATATCCCGCTATTGCTCTTTTCTGGATCCTCTCAGGTGGAAAATGAGCAGTTCACAATCACCAGGGGAGACATAGGTAGCATTTGAAGCTTTCTCTACAGTCATGCATTAAAAGAGAATAACCCAGAGCTTACTTGCCATTTTTTCCAGTCGGTTTCTCACTGTTTTCCTTTGCTTAATCTGACATCATTGGACCTTTTAATATTTCATCCTATTTTTTACTTGCTGGCGATACTTTCATTCTTCTTTCTTTATTTCTCCATGTTGTTGTTTGACTGTACATGTCAATAATATTTTGACTTCTGTTTTTAGTCACCTGGCTCCAATGGCTACTTTATCCTGACATTACCAATTGTGGCAGCGTCTTCTCTTTCCTATATTCCAGCCTTACCCTTCTTAAAGGGTGGTTTTTCCTATTTCCTGTTTAGTGCTTGAGAATCAGAAAGCCTAAAAATTTAGAGGCTGCTTCAATTAATTAATCCATCATCATGACCAGCCTTTGATATAAATTAAACAGGGTGCCCATTCATTTCAAATCTCCAAAGTGACAAATCTTCCACATACCACAGAAGAATGTCTTCAGACCTGTGCTGTCCAAAATGTTTATTTACAGAAAAGGATGTTTTTCTTGGTTTTTCAATGCGCATTTTCAGTTAAATAAATTCATCTTGTATTTCCTGTAATGGAGCCTTTATATCAGACAGAATCAGAAAGGCGGAAGAGACTCCAGATCTCATATCCTTAGGTGTTGTTAAGGAGCAGGCTTATCTCTGACAAACGCTTCTCTTGGAGGCTGGAGGGGACACTGCCTAACCAGCTAGAAAAGGATTAGAGAAAACGGACAAAGACATGCTGAAATTAGGGGTCTGGGAAGCAGAATGAACATGGCTTGTTCCCTCAGTCTTGTCAGCTCCTGAAGGTGCTGCCAGTAAATGCTCTACACCTAGAATCAAACAGGCCAGAGGCAGAAAGAATGAGGACCTCACTATTCTTCAATTGATGCTGCACTTCACTAGCCTTGCGATTACGAATCTATTTATGTATCAATATTGATTGTAGAAAGCCCTACCAGTCCTTTTCTTATATTGAAATCTGTATAACTGAAATCTGTGAATATGTATAACATAAACGTGGCCAAGGTTCAAGAATATCAAAAAAAGTCAAACAATGACATAGGCTAATACTTGAAATGGCAATGTTATGCTTGGATTGTCCCTGAACTAGAAAACAGCATCCTTTTCCAGGACTAAGCCACTGGACTTAAAAGCAGCTAGAGACTGTTAAGTAACAACATAAAAGTCAACCGAGAACTCAAGTGTTTAGACCTACACCCTGGATGATTCTCAGCTTGCTTTCTGCTATTATCCAGACCTCTGTACATCTAGATTCGTGAGCTGTTCAATAACAGAATAAGCTTAAAGCTCAGGAAAAATACAGATTTAAGAACTTTAACATTTTCAGGCAGAAAAGCTCACTAGGACAGTGGAGGATGGGAATAGATGACTTCAGGGTCACAGAGGTAAGGAGCATAACGTAACTGCTTACTGGTTAACAATTCTTTAGGTTCTTCAAATCAATAAGCTACAGGAAATTAATCAAAAGGAGCAACTGCTCTGCTCTAAGTCCTTGAAGCCTGAAAATTCAGGCTTCAAGTTTCCCTCTACTGTGGTTCTTTGTTACTAACAGTAAAAAGGCTAGGATAGCTGCCTGTGGCACAGTTGGGGAAATCAGAAAGGCTGTGAAGGCTGGGGTAAAGCAAGATCTGTTACATCTGCGCTGGATAAATATTGTGAGATGACTTTACTAAGAATTTAAGCTTTTAGACAACATAAATCATTAAATAGAGCATTCATCAGAGGAGCTTGTAAAACTCCTGATTTGAACCAAGCAGGGCATCAGACCTTCTTCAGAGCTTGTGTATCAAAGAACCATTTCAGAAGTTTGGTCATAATATATTCAACAGTCTTGTAGAAGTGAAAAGGCCTAATAAATTTACCATAGCAACAGTGAACATTGAAAAGAGGACAACATAAAATCAAGGAACTTTGTCAAAAGTAAATTAAAAGGAATAGCCAAAGAGGGAAATGACTTGTATTAGAATTCTGAGTATCTGTAATCTGTTGAAGCCAGTAAGAGCACCTTTGAAGGATTAGCAGAGCTGTACTTAAGAATAAAGGGTAGTATTGAAAACAAAAAGGCACTCCTAAGAACAATTATGTTCAGATGAGGAAAACAGAAAATAGCAAAAGCTCTGGCAAGTTTAAAGTAAAACTGCACAAAGGGAGGCCAAAAGCATTTGAAGGAAAATGTTGGTAATGGTATAAAACTTTATTGTAAAACTTCTTCCAAACAGATCAGAAGCAGAAAGCCTGCTTGTGTCGACTTTGCAGGGCTCATAAATGATCATGATTTAAAGACAGAAAGATTCAACAAAGATAAGGATAGAAAAAGTGTTTGCTTATGTATCCTGAGATATTCATACAGGGGAGTAGTAGGTTTGTGTATACAGTTTTATAAGTACACAAACCTAGGAGAGTTTTCTGAAAGGTATGTGGAAACACTGAGTTTGGATGATATAAAACCCTGTATTTTAAACAAACTCCCTGATAAATCCACTAAAATCTCGTGAAGAAATTAAGCTGCCTTGCAATAAGAGGAAAGTACCAGTACTCGTGTAATAACTGACTTCAGAAAGGAAAAAAAGGTAGGAATAAATAATCATTTCCACAATGTGGTTTCTACTTGAAGTAGGGGGAGGTTCCTACTAGAATCTTACAGGGATTGATGCTGGCTCCATTGCTGTTTACATAATCTTTTTAATTAATAAAAACCAAAAAGATACTAAAATGACCAGGTTTTCAAGTGGTACAAAATTATGCAGGATAATAATATAAATAAATAAATCAATATTTTGAAAACAGGAAGGGTGAAAAGAAAAGATTCTAGTAAGCAAAAACTAAGAGGAAAGATACATGGAAAACTTCAGCTTAAACATAAATCACTAAATGGGATGACTTATTGTAGGTGGAAAATGGATATGTCAGCCTATCAAAGGCATAAAGAAGATAACTGTAATTGTTATTGGTTTACTGGTTAATATTGATAAGAGCATAATTAATCCCTATCTTCCACAGTGAAAGAGGTATGTGCCATTAAATTAAAATAGTATGTAAATGTTTTAATTTAAACAGATGAAATCACTTTTCTATACAGTGGCTACTTAAACTGTGCAGGTGACAATTATGCGTGGATTAAAAAAGTTCATAGGAAAGACCATAAAGACCCATTTAAACTACAAATGAGGAAACCCCCATGGGAGTGACTGGCAGCTTCAACCCTTTTTAATTTTGAAACGACAAACACTGAGGAATGGGGTTGATTCACACATTTTTCCAGAGCTGATTTTGTTCACCACTTACAGAGATGAACTGTGTTCCAATGAAAATGAAGGTATTCTTTTTCATATAACTATTGATTTAAAAAGGGGCTTCTGAACCCAAAGGCTGGCAGCTTTTTCAAGTGATGGCAGAGACCCCTAAACCCTTGGTAGTATTGCTGTGTGGGAAGGTGCAACTATATAAAAAGCTATGAGGATATTGACCTTAAGGAACCTAAAACCATGGCAAAATTTCGCTAAGAAATAATACAATGTTGTCAGTAAACAGCTAGCTAGCTATGCCTATTTTATACCACCACTAATAATGATTCAAAAAGCTGATCTAATTTAATTCAGTATTTTGAAACAGAAAGATTTAGAGTCCCAAAAAACATTACTAATACAATGTACTATTTTTGATTCTTTCATGCTTTTTTGTCACACACAGGAAATTTTGCCATTTATTGGAAGAGATGATGGACACCAAAAGTGGGAGCCAACTGAAAATTATAGTCTACTTCCAGATTGAAAGCTAACAGATAAAATCTAAAATAAAATACATTCATCCAACCAGTAAAATATTTCTCTTTTTCAAAATTTTTCTTTGCTCTATCACACTGTTATTTCCATGTATTATTATAATACATATATTTTTAACTAAAGGAAGAAAATATTTCTATGTTTACTATAGTGATCTCAATAAGCCCAACCTAGCTTGCTCACTGGTAATAAAGTAAACCAAAATGTGGTGCAGGATGATCAGCTACAGTACAGGACAGGCTGTTCTGTTCGTGCAGGGTTCAATTCCATTGCAGCTGGATGAGCAGGTTTCAGGTTTTTTTACACCCCAGGCCATTCACATCTTCCTTTACTATGTCCTTGTGTTGCCATGTTCCATGAGGGGAGAGCTGCTCTCCCTCCTTTTAGAAGCTTCATTAATAGACTACCCAGCTAGCAAGTTCAGATTCAGTTTAGAGATGCTTATATCATGCTTGAGTTATACACACTAACACTGACTCTGTTCAGGAACCCAGCACCAGGCATACTTGTCTGTATTATATACTACCTCAGCTGTTTCTATTTAACAAATATGTATCATAAACCATTATACATCAAACTGCTGATCTTAAAATTATTTTTTATTCTTATTTTTTATTATTATTTTTTAATTATTATTTGCTAGGACACCATTTATGTCTATCTAAAGGTCCAATCTATTGTGACCATTATAAATTTCTTGGTAACTCTGTGACAGCAAACCTCTAATCTGTGACTAGGAAGTATTCCCTTTATATATTTGTTAATTTTCCACCTTGTAAGTTAATTGATTACCCTGCTCTGCGTGCCACAATCTGTCTACTAGTATATTTTTCCAATGATGGTATTTGTTTAACTTGCATCTGGCAATAACCCTTCATGCATGAGGTTCTTTCAGTGAGCAGAAACATGTTCATATAAGAGAAACTCTTACAGACATGGGCAAACCTTTCAGCTTCTAAATAATTATTCTGTCTGTTTGTCCAAGGCAATAGTGTTTACGATATGACACAGGATTAGGAACTGCTTCAAGTCTATAAACATGTACTTGCCAGTAAAACCTACAAACTGTATATTTGGTGTCACTGAAGTCCATATTCAAAGTCCAGATTCGTAAGTCGGCATAGCTGCTCAGACTTCAGTGGAGTCATGCTGATTTATACAGTTGAAGACCTGGGCCTTTGCTGTTGGATCTGGGAATTTTAACCAAAAAAAGAGAAAATTCAGTCAAGTTTGTCCTTTCCTTCGGTAAGTCGTAGTTGCCAGAAATTGTGTTATGTTTGAGTCATTATTAGTATAAAAGTACAAAACAAAAATGTAGTAAATTATTAGAGAAAATCCACAGCTGTTGCATTTTAAGTAAAATAAATATCCATGTTTAGGGATCCGTATGCAGAATCACATTAGCTTCAGTGGTGTCTACAAGATGAAGTAGTGTCTATATAATTAACTGAAACCTTAACCATAACTTTTATTTCCCCCTCCCACCTGACTAAACCCTTGAGTAGAACAGACGTCCACACTGTTGTACTCACAGTGTTGAGTCCCTGAGGAATACATAAAAGGAACTTCTTATTTTTATGCAGTAACACAGATAAAATTTTGAAGAAATTTTGTAAAATATATTGGGATTTTACAGTGGAAAGTAATAGATAGTATAAATGCATTTCTTGGCTATTTATAGCACACAAGTAAATCATGAAGACACAGACCTCATGGAGTTGCATAGTCAAATGTGTTTTGTTATCCACAGTACCATACCAGGTGATACAACTGGACAGCTATTCAAAATGCACAATTCAGATCTTCTCATCTGAATCCACCAAAATACACACTTTTATAGAAAGGCAGTCCCAGGTTCACGACTACTTGAACATTATTTAGTGTTTACATTTATGTCCCAATACATGTTGCACATAAGGTCTTTGCCTAGAGACTAATGCAAGCCTTCAAATGTTCTGAATTCCAGTGTTACTCAATAAATTTTGTTCAGATGGCTTTATTCAGTATTTCCATATAAGCTTGACCAAATTTCCTAATCCCTTGTTCCAGCCTTTCAGCTATAGAAACGTAAATAAATAAATAAAGATAGACTAACATTCAATCTCCTAGCATCTTTTCTCATAGCCTGTGTCACAACTGGTTAGAGTGCAACTGTTCCAAACAAGAATTGGCTTTCACCATGTCTTTGCACTTTGCCTGGTAGAATGGAGCCTATGCCTGTGCTGCAGTGCAAATGAATAGTAATTTATGATGATGTTGGAAGGGTGTTGACAGAAAGAGCTAACGGCACTAGCAGGGAATAACTGCATTTACAGTAAAAATAACTATTGTCAGTCCAAAAAAAAAAATCAACTTAATTTCCAGTGTTTAACCTTTATCATCTGGAACTCCCAGTAGAAAGAACACGATTTTCAGTAGCAGTGCTGCTAGAATATAGACTATGGAATTTTTCTACCTACTTCAGTATAATTTGAAACCAGCTTATGAAAAGAAAAAAAGAAGAAAAACCCCACGGAACAAGTGAAATAAATATTGTTGGCATTTTACAATAAAATGGGAGTGCTTTTTATAGGTGGCTAGCAGCTTGTAATTACCCTTAGTAAAACTAATCCTTTTCCTGTGCTTATTAAAATGTTTCATGTATCAGCAAGCCATGAAAAGGACTCACTACCAATCTCTTAACTTGCACTAAAACTGAGAAACGTCCACTTGAGTCATAGTTCCCAGTGCCAGTCCTGTTTCTCTGCCTGCTATTGGAATTCAAAGCCTCTTAGGGAATTAAAACTAACACATTAGATCCTAATTAAATCCAAAAGGGATGTGAAATGTAACCAAATAACTTTATAGTATTTCTTGGGAATATGGTCTCCGGAGGATAAGGAAGGAGCAATGGCTTTCAATTAATGATTTTCCCTCTCTAACACACAGAAAACATCTGCAATGTTCTTTGACCCCTTTTAATTTCTTCAAGGGGAGCATTTGACTCGTCAAGCTTCCTCCTGCAAATATATTTTTTAAAGTTGCTGCAGGTTTGTAATAATTTAGTAGGATAACGAAGTACAGTCATTACTATTGCAGTCCTTTTTTCTTCAATTAGTATTTCTAATCACATTAGACATGTTTTCAGTATCCAGAGAGGATGCCTGATCCCTACAGCTATCGTGAACCATTAACTTTAATTAAAATTTACAAGTCTAATGTTGTTACATCTGCTAAAAGCATTAACTGCCATGTTAATTACCAAAATGTTAATGTTGCGTTAAAATATGAATGTTCCCTTTTGACAGTTCATCTGTGGTTTAATTATTTATTTTTGGTAGCATATCTCCTAAAAACAAAGAAAAAGACATAAAAGCATAAATGCTGATTGAAATAATGAGACATAATGGGGAAAAATCATCTAAATAGAAAACTTACTACTTCAGAATACTGTTAGCAGAAACTTTTTTATGTTCTTTGCTGCATCTAGAAGAAAATACATGGTACTTTTGTCATGTCTAAGATGTTATTTATAATTGCAGCACATTCTTTTGCTATTACTTTGTCAGGTTATCTAATCTGCGGGACACAGTTCTCAGATCCCTGTAGCTGAGCATTGTCGTTGTTTTGGCCAGCGACAGAAATTTACTCACAAGAAGATTTCAGGATTTCACATGAGAAACTTCTATTGAATTTCTGAAGGTTTCTCCATATAACTCAATTTGAAATAGTTTTATGAAATAAGATGCCTAGAGCTCAATCCTTAAGTTACAGTACTCCCTATCTCAAAAGTACAGGATCAAAGTGCAAGACTTTTTAAGTAATTACAGTTAACAACAGGTATAGCAAAGTCTTTGCAGTAATTCAACTAAAGAAAACAGAAACCTCTGTTTAAAATAAAGCTGTCACTTGCTATATTTCATGGTAAGATATTCCTCTGCCATACTATTCTTAAAGGCATTGTCATTGAAATGAATAAATGGGAAAGTTCTGATGAATGTTAAATATAAGTTACATGTTTCTCTCACATTGAATAATTATTTTAATGGCTGAAGTTAACAGTCTGCTAAGTAATTTTATAATGTGATTGCAAATAGGTGCTGTTAGATTTTATGCCATAACCTATTTTTTTAAAAAATTTACATGAGAAAACCTTAATTTTGCCTGTAGATCTATGTTGCACATCAGATGCACTTTCCTCACTCTGTATTCTGTTGAATGTGGGAAGCAGACAGCTGTTTAGTGGCAAGTGCTTAATTGTTGTAGAGATGAGATGTTCAGAGCACAAGTTTAGACAGTTTATAAGAATAATAAAATATTTAAGTTTACAAAAAAAACCCAAAACAACCCAACAAACAAGAACCCCCACACTTTCCAGCTCAAACAGTGTAAAACCCAAGCCATGGCTGGTTTTGTTCTTGCAGATTTGAGCCATACTGCATTCATATTCAATAGGACTAGCGATAAGACCCTGATGTGCTCTGATCCCAAGGCTTTTTAAAGGACTACTACAAAGAGAGAATATTTCTATTTTAAATTAATAGTTGTTATTATTTTGAAGAATGTAGCAAGCTGCTAAAAAAAAATGTTTTCTAATAGTCTGCCAGAAGGCAACCTATCTCCTGGGTTTTGTCTGCTTGTATAGATTTCATTGCCTGCAGCAATACTTCTTGAAGTCAAGTTTACAGAAACTTTCGTCTCTCCTGGGGACATGAATACCTTTCAAAGTTCAATATTTATTTGGGAATATGCAAACACTCAAGGAAAGACTGGGAAATATTTCAATTTATTCATTTGCAGTTAATCTAATACTTTTTTGTTGCAGAGCTCTAACTTGCATAACTTCTTGCAAAGTTCTGTATTAACTCCAGTCTTGGAGCATGGAACTCACCCCTCTCATTTGGCATCTTCAAATTCTTTCAACATGGGGAAACTACTTAACTCCTTTTCTTTCTGAGGAAACATAGAAACGCTTTGATTTAGTTGCTGGTGGCTGCTTGCTTGACTGTCGTTATGAAGCAGAGTGTGAAGGAAAGTGCTATACACAGGCACTGAAACACAGAGGTGAGCAAGAAGCTTCTCTTTTCTGCAATTATCACAAATCCTTTTATTTTTGAGAAATGGAAATAAACTCCACTGTACCATGCCCACAAAGTGGCTCCAGCAAAAATGTTGCCTCTTCTCAGTCATTCTGATTAAGGGAATGCAGGCTCTTATTCAAGGAGGTAGCATTAAGGAAACAACAGAGCACCTGTATTCAGCAGGTTCACAGAATATACAAGAAAAAAGAAATCATTTGTGTTTAACAGCAATGCTTGCCTTATAATTTGCGTATCTTTTTTCTCTGCCTACTTTTATTCCTGTTCTCATCATGCATATACTATTAAATGGGAACTTTAAAAGATTTCTTCCATTCCCTTCACCAAACCTTTGGGTGAATACACATTATGCACACCATCCACTAAAAAACTACGTTATTGAACAGTAAAACAGTGGAGTCTTATTAATAGTTAATTAAAAGGCCAATGTAAGGGCATTATTTTATGATCTCTTTCAAGGTATGTTCACAACAGTTTTTATCAGATAAAACATCAAAGGCAAGCTGCACAGTTTTGCTGTGCATAACTTTTTGATAAGTGACAGTCTCTGCTTCCACAGTAAACCTTTTTTTGACCTTTCTTCTGAATATACTACCATTCTTAGAATCATAGAATCATAGAATAGTTGGGGTTGGAAAGGACCTTAAGATCATCCAGTTCCAACCCCCCTGCCATAAG
>JBCJKH010039805.1:4427-15414 GCA_039877255.1 Loriculus beryllinus
AAATTCTTTACTGTGAGGGTGGTGAGGCACTGGAATGGGTTGCCCAAGGAAGTTGTGAATGCTCCATCCCTGGCAGCGTTCAAGGCCAGGTTGGACGAAGCCTTGGGTGACATGGTTCAGTGTGAGGTGTCCCTGCTTATGGCAGGGGGGGGTGGAACTGGATGATCTTAAGGTCCTTTCCAATCCTAACGATTCTATGATCCTATGTTGAGTATGCATGGACACTGAAGAGCAGCCTATTACTTTGTCTGGAGACAGTTTAAAATCCGGTGATTAATCCTGGTCACAAAGAGTCAGACTGGGAAGCCAGAGAACCATTCCTACTTCGGGTGATTTTAGATAGGTGCAAAGATAAATCAGATCTTGATAAGACAGATTTCATAAATGTTTTTGAAAAAGAAATACTGAGGTCAACAGATCAAACATGCTTTCTTTAATATTAAAAAAAAAAGGAAAGGAAAAGACTATACTGTAGGGCAGAAATCTCTAGAGGTATAAAATATCTTTCAAAGACATCTTCAATAGGAGATATAATGCATCAGCAGAATATGAAACAGGTAAGAGAACCCAATTATCCTGGAATACATGTATAAAATTAGCCCTACCATGCTCAAAAAAAAGAAAAATTCTCTCAATCTTAATGACAATTTAGGTAGATTCGTTATGTTTGTAGAGAGTTCAAGAGCATGCTGAACGGTTTCTTTCTTCAGTAGCTAGATTTCAATGGGAGCATATGATCACAAAGAATTTGAACAACTATGGTAAGAAAAATACCAACTCTCTAGCTATTAAAGAAGAAATTTGTCTGGCAAACAATATGTGTTCATTGATTGTGATTATTTTTTCTTTGTAAGCTTTATTTGTAAAAGTTTGTAGGCTTTTAATACTTTGGGGAAATCTGGGTCTGCTGGCTTAGATTTGGAGTTATGTTTTGTATCTGAAGTACAGTCTCCAAAAGATACAAACAGTTGAAGCTATTCAGATTATTAAGGTATGTCATGGAGGGTATTCTAATGTAAGATGAAACAATGCAGGAATATAACCAAATGTTCAGGTAAGCTCTGGTTCATGTTGCAGATTTAAAACACAACAACAAATATAAGGTTAGAGAAACCATAGAATTAGAAGTGTGTTGTTCTGGGATATGCAGAAGTGTCAGTAGGATATAGGTGATTCCTTGACTTATAGAAAGAAAATTATATATGAATGTTTGCAGGAACACCATGTTTTGGGGAAAGCTTTTACCCAGTCCAGTTGTTTTCTTAAGGGCCTCTCTTACCTAGTAAAGCTGCAGATCAGGTAAGAAATCTCAATCAAAATAAGGAGTTTGAAATTCTTACACAATTCAAACAGAAGGCAACTGTCCTGATGTTCAAATGCAGTAAGTGCCAGACAAAGCTGTCACCTGATGCTTGCAAGCAGAGGCCTGGGGGCATGCTTGTACAAAGGCAGGGTGATTGCTTGAGACTTGTAGCATATGTTTGCTAAGCTTTGCCTGAATCTGAGTGTTGGCCAGAGCAGAAGCAGAAAAAGGATCCCTAACTACTTTATGCACGGAAGTAAATGTGCTAGTTTTTTTTTTCCTGAGGGAGACCAGGCTTGGTATAAAAAGGTTATGAGTTTTGAAAGATGACCAAAGAAAAGAAGTTAGAAAAGGCTTCTGCATTCCAGAAACTTTTTCAGTTTCAATCGTATGATTTACAAGCAGAGATGAAAGAGGAAAAGACTGTGGATATAGAAAATTTGTTTTCAGCTTGAGATAGAAATGAAATAGGAAGACATAGCAGTGTGATACTGGAACTTGGTGAGACTGCTCAGAAAAAGTGCTTCATAAGGTGTGACAGTCCTCTCTCAGAGGATACGGTCTATCATTGCAGAAGCCACAGCATAAAATCAAATTGGTCAGTTGCTATTTTCCACATGTGGTAATTCCAGAAATACAAACATTAAACACAAAATTAGGTCAGCTAAGTTTGTAGTTAAGTTAGAGTAACATCCTTGAATCTGTTTCTTTCACCTATTTCAGTGTTGTTCAACAAAATCAGAAATCAGACTATTTAACTCTTTAGCCAAAAATAATAGTATTGTATGCTGTTGTAAATACAGTAACACTTTATTGGTGGGTACACGTATGTGTGTGTGTATATATATATATGCATATATATGAAGGGGGAATAAAGATGGACAGAGATAGATAGGCAGAGTGGATCAAATCTGTTAGGAGCATAGACCTGGGGTTATATGTCTAGCATTCAAATTCAAATAAAATGGAAGAATATGGACAAAGAAACTAGAGGCTTTTGAGAAATTTTGCCTTATTCTGGTGAAGTGGTAGCTAAGCAAAAGCAACTCCATGAATAATATAAAAAATATTTTCAGAGCCCTCATCAAAAGGAGTTGGGAAAGAAGTAGAACCTGTGTGCCTGTCTTCTAAAAAAGAACAACGTGTAGAGCACAAAAGGATCAGAGGAAGTGCTGAGTAATGAAACAGAGCAAATCTGTGGTGGGGTGTATTGTCTCTTTGAAAAGGGATGTTGAAGGACAAGTAATGTGTAACTTTGTGTTGCAAGCCAACACCTCCGGTACATTCTGGTAAAACTGGTTTGACGTCTGTACACAAGGAGAGCCAATTTGGATACAAGGACAGGTGCAGACCTTTCCTCCTCCTCTCACCTCTTAGAAAAATATTTGTAGCTTGCTTGATAAATAACAAAGGTTGCCCTTAGAAATGATTCCAGGGACAAAAATTCCATTACCTCCAGGATAGCTGCAAGTGAAGGGCTGGTTCCTGGATCATGAAGGCCACAGGAAGCTGTTGTGCCCACTGCAGCTCCTGTCCTGCTGAAGTGTCTGGCTTTCCTGCCAAAAAAAGCCAAGATGTGTCTGGTTTGCTTCCAGCCCTCATTGTGGATCTGTACTGAGGAAAAAGGGAGCTTGGAGTGAGCAATGGGGCACCCATTCAGGATCAGTGTTTAATTCTCAGACATTAATAGCCACCAAACAACACTCTTTTGCCCTAAAGGCTTACCAGTTTGTGTTAGCTGGATCCTTGATTTTAAGTCTAGTTCTAGTGAACCTAATCTGACTGCACTTGTATTCTTTCTCCTGCTTGATTGTCAAATATACTCTTCTCTGCCCAGCAGCTCCATTCCCTGAAGCCCTGCTAATTGTCACACCTTTTCTCCCTCTTTTCTTCTTTCCTACCTGGGATATTCTTTAGTCCCATTTTCTTCTCAGCAAGATCTGTACCGCAGTCTGCTCCACCATCCATTCATTTGTTCCCATTTTTCCTCAATGACTCTTAGATTTGGACCTTGTTTCCTCTTAAGTCAATGCTTAGGCTTCCACCTCCATATTTCTTGCATCCTGAACAAGCAGGATGTACCAGAAGCAGTTGAAAACAGACAGATTCCTTCTTTTTTTTTTTTTTTTTTAATCCAGTTTTAGCATCTGTGCAGTTCCACTCCTACTTCCCTGGCTATGAAAACTGCTAAGTGAAAAGTCTGACTTTTCATATAGTTACTCCATATGTTTTGGTTTACATTTGGGTTATATGAGCCCCTTGCCTAGCCCATGACTCACTGCAGAAGCTACAAAAGAACATACAGTCTAGAAGCACTCTGTATCTTCAGACAAGGCGACTGAGCTCTGTGAGTTGCTCTGCAGACCTGATGCTTGTGTTGGCTGGTCTGGACCTGTGAGAAACTCAAATGTGCTAGGGACCTTTGTCTCTCTGGCAAGTTTTTATTAGGCTTGGATTGGTGCAGTAAGGATCCTGAGGGCACTAACAGGCCACAGCTGCCAGCAAGCTTCACCTGAGGCCCCACACTGTACCCATTGCTCCATGACCCTCATTTAAGCTTAGGCTGGGATTAGCAGTCCTAGTTTAAGGTATGACATAGTTGTACCTGTGTTAAGACCTGCTTCCAGCTATCTCTCCTGGCTGGATCGCCTGTATAGACCTCAGACCTGGTTCATCACTTGCTTTGTCCAGGGCTGTCTGCAGACCCTATTAACAACCCTGCACAGTGTGATCAGCCCCATTGGGGTCCCACTGGGACAAATCTCACTCCTGGCTCTGGAGCTATGAAGGAGCAGCCATCCCTTGCTGTGCCCTGACAGCAGTTTGGCTCTCGCATATGCAGTTTGGCCACTCTGAAGACTAAAGAAACAAGACTGATATTAAATACCAGTGTTAAAACAGCAGTGATACCAAAAGACTACAGAATTATCTTAACTTAGCCTTTCTCTCCACAGAGCTTCACAGTGTGCAGCTTTAACATCACGAGGAAGTTATTTATGGAAGGCACTGTAGGTGGGAAAAGGAAAATTTCTTCTCTTGGAAGAGCTGGCTGCTTATGCAGCTCCTCTGTGTGCTAGATATCTCTTTTAGGTGTTTGTCTTCATGGCAGATTTCTGCCTTATATTGTACTACTTCCTGCAGTTCACTGACTCTATTCTAGCCTTTTACTTGGGTCCTGACCTTGGTTATACACTCCTTTTTATGGAGAGTAAGTGCAAGCTTCAAAAAAAAAACCCAAAACCTATTGTTGTGGTTCTTAATTCCCTAGCTAGTTCAAGATCCTTCGTCTTGCAGAATATGTTTGAGATTAGTACATGACTTGAGTTTGCATGAAAAAATAATGAAGCATTTGGACCTTTGGCTTGTAGGCCTTGTATTTAATTTTATTCCTCCCTCACAGCTTGGATCATGGAGCTGGAGCTGAGGGAGCAGGTGGGCATGCCTTCAAATTGTAATTTGCCTTCAGCTATATCTCTTCTTGGCATATGAACACAGTCCTTGAGTGTCACTGCTTAAGTGCTCCCATTCATGCTGTTTCTGTAACTGAGTAATTACAGCATACTGATATAGGAACCTCTCTTTGTTTAGGAATGTGTGAAGTATAGTTTTGTACAAAAGCTGTTACACTGGGTAACTATGAGTTGTCTGAGGGGCCAGAAAAGCTAATTCCTAAAGACGCCTTTCTCCTTTCTGTCTGGCTACGAAATTTTCTTTCTTTACACTTCTTACTCATTCCGACCTTTTGGATCTTACACTGTTACTTGATCATTGTTTCTCCTGCTTGTTTTGGGTAGGAGGCTATTAGTGTATTGTCAATGATGAATTTTAAAAGACAGATTTTTTTATTTTTTAATTTCTTCTATTTTAAGTAAAATCTGGTTTACCAAATTTGCTAATTATATCAGGTAATCTTTCCAACCCTATGACTGTACTGCACCTCTGATCATATGACTAGGTTAGTTTCTCGCAAATCTGTGATCAGTTTCTCCTTAAACACAAGAAGGGCAGTATGAAACTTCTAGTTATTATCTAGTGAATAAGACTTTTACTTAAAATGAGATTTTTTTTTTCCCCTTTGGCTTGATATAGTCTTTCACCATTTTAAAAATTAGGCACGTTTTTCCCCCAGAAGCTTTCAAACCAAAATAGCAGCAGCTATTTTGAAGGACATAGGATATAGTAGAAGGATAACTTATGTTTCCACATTTCTAGTGTTTATAATTAAAATTGGTCTGAAATTCACTATTTAATCTGAATTTCACTCTCTAGTATGGGGATTCCATCGCAGTACGGAATGATGAAATCTTCTTTCGTTGAAGCCAACATCAATTGAGGTCTCACCTGCTATAAAATCTACCTTATATGTGATACGAGCAAGTGGTGTTAGCAGATCTCAGTGAAATACTTCCAGACAATAAGATGTCTGTTGGCGAATGACTGCTTATGAATTATTACATGAGGTTCTGGGGGATTCTTATATTATTAAATGTCTTTGTTTTGCTTACTTTACATTTTGTATTATTTACAGTCATTTTTACTTATCAGAATGATAGGAGAGCCATTAAGCCATTACATTTAGAAATCCCAGTGCTTCTCAAAGGTTTCTTCCCCCTGTGAGTTTAAGTCCTATTCCATATTAATGTTGTCCATCAATTTGGCTGCAAAGGAGTACCTGGTTTATGAGACAGAAAGGTCGAGTGGATCCTAATGCAATGACAGGTACATCAGTTATTTGCAGTCTTTTGGTTATGAAACTCAGATATGCTTTCATCATACTGGGCTATTGTAGCATCATTAGTATGATAGGTAGCATGTTGTACAGCATGTTATTCACCCTTCCTCCCTGTTAATTTCTTGTGGGTGTATAACCCCAGTGCAGCAGATCACAGAGTCTAGAAAAGATGTGATAATAGGGCCTCAGTAAACGATCTCAGAGGGTCTTGGTGATGGTAGCTTTTAGAGAGATTTGGAACTTCTAACTTCACAAGATTACTGAGGGAAAGGCTGTCAACATTCTTATATTGACATCTGACCTGCCAAAAAAAGAAAAATAAATCCCAAACTATTTACTTTAATTTCACACATTTGCTCTCTGAATCAACTGGTTTTGTACAGTGCCTTTTCAGTGGCAGATGTATTGAGTGACTGGGAAGGTATAAGCTATGTGCCTTAGAGACAGAGGACTCTAAGCTTTTATATTTGCAGAGGAGAAAATATTTAAAATTGATTGCCCTCATCCAGTTTCCTAGTTGCATTTCCAATATTTATTCTCATAGCATTACCTTCTCCTGCTATTTCTATTTACATTGTGAGATCTGGCAATTTCTTTTCTTCTGTAAAATTCTGGTAAGCCTGGCACATGTCTTCACCAAGGCTGTCCTGTAAATTGCGTGCTTATCAAGCAGAATGGCTACTGTGGCAATAGCATTTTATATTTGATGTTGTCAGAATATCAGTCATACACAACAAACACACTCAGGGAGGTGGGAGAATGAGTATACCTTGTGTATTTGTAGTGGTTTGCAAGTACATGGTTACAGCCATGTATTCTCTTTCATTTATTGAGCTGGTTTTTGGTATGGAATATAGAAGTGAAGCTGCTGTTCCCATAGCACATAGGAACAGCCATGCAAACTCCACAAACTGATTTATGCCTTGTTTCCACTAAGTTATGCAAATCAGAAAGCTTCAAAAGCCTTAGTCTGGTGCAAATGTTATGATCACAGTTGGAAGCTGATTTCCATGTGTATATGTTGTATGCATGCCTTCAGACAATATATAGACTTCTTCTATTAGCAAAAGCAGTAGCATGCATTCATGTAATGATTAAGGACAACCTTTTTTTCAGAGGAAAAGTAAAGAAATAATTTTGTCTCAAACAGGCATGAGTGGGGCTATAAAGAGGAAAAGATGAATTGATCATTTACTGTATGATCTATTTGTGGATTTTCAGGAAAATACTCAACTTATCTAACAAACTCTGCATACAAAACAGAATTAAAACTGACTGTCATTGTTTAACCTCAGCCAGCATCTGAACACTACCCAGCTTCTTGCTCACTACCCCTCAGCAGGACAGGGGAGAGAGCTGGAAGGGTAAAAGTGAGAAAACCTGTGGGTTGAGATAATGACAGTTTAATAGGTAAAGCAACATTCATGCAGATAAGCTCAGCAAAACAAGGGATTTGGTCATCACTTTTCATCAGCAGGCAGGTGTTCAGTCCTCTTCAGGAAAGCAGGGCTCCATCACATGTAGAGATTACTTGGTAAGACAAATGCCATAACTCTGAATGTTTCCTTCCTCCTCCTTCTCCCAACTTCATATACTGAACATGACATCGTATGGTGTGGAATATCCTTTTGGTCAGTTGTGGCCAGCTGGCCCAGCTGTGTCTCCTCTCTACTCCTTGTGCACCTCTAGTCTGATTGCTGGTGAGGTGGTGTGAAGACCAGAAAAGTGTTTGACTCTGTGTAAGCGCTGCTGTGCAATAACTGATAATACATCCCTGTGTTAACAGCACCGTTAGCACAAATCTAAAACATAGCCCCATACTAGCTACTGGGGAGAAATTTATCTCTATCCCCGCAAAAAATAGTACACTGCCACAGAAACTAATATTCAAAATGACTTATGCAGCTGCAGCAACTGGGGTGGTTCAGCCTGGAGAAAATGAAAGGGAAGACATTGTTTCTGATAGGAAGTAGTGAGGTGCGTGTTACTTTCTTCTCCCAAGTAACAAGTGATACAACAAGAAGAAATGACCTCAGGTTGCACTGGGCAAGGTTTGGATTGGATATTTGGAAAAATTCTTCACTAGAATGTTTGCAATCATTGGAAAAAGTTTCTGAGGGAAGTGGTGAAGTCTCCATCCTTGGAAGTATTTAAATGTGTAGATATGGTACTTAGGGACATGGTTTAGTGCTGGACTTGGCAAAATGCTAGATTAACAGCTGGACTAGATGATCTTAAGAATCTTTTCCAACCTAAAAGATTCCATGATTTTTTATTCATTCACAGAGTTGTAAAGGAGCTATTTATGTTAGTGATATCTCTATGATCTATCAAGTTTAAAACAATTGTTACATATATGTTGAGGTAGAGAGGAGGATGCAAATCTATAAAGAATTACAAGATTAGAAAACAGATAATATGTCAAAGATAGGGGAGAGTAAAGAGGGGAAGATCTTTAATTTTCCCTGTTAGCACCCAGAGCTCCAATAGTGTGTTCGATAGTCCCTTCCTCTTAATGCAGCCTCACTCCTCCCTCTTAACTTTCTTACCTTGTTTAGTTGCTATGTTTGATCCTGATCTTGCTTTGTTGCTCCAGCAATCCCCATGCTATTATTCTTTCTCTTGATCCATGTATTTTCTTGCATATAATTGATTTAAAGGCCAGCTATCCACATACACTATACATAGTGCAATGCTTACTATAGCATAAAAAGATTGTAAAATTAGCATGAAAGTGTAACTACATTGCAGCTTTACTCATGCCACAGTTTAATTATGTTTTTTTATGCTAGGTTTATAGTCAAGACTTAAGCACAACTAGAAAAAATACTGTTTTCCAAACAGGGTCAGATGTGATTCTGTAGAATCAAGAGGAGAAGTCTGTTCTGGAGAGCTGGTCACTGATTCACAAAGAAAGGTGAAGAGCTCATGGGATGAATGTGCAGATGCAAACTAGAAAAGATAAGTAGTCAGACTTCAAGAGAAAATCTTCATTGTGCTTAAAGGCTTTGCTCATACCAGTAAACAAAACATGTACGTATCATTTAATTTTCAGCACAATGACTGTAAAGGTTTTGAATCAAATAGAAATATTTAAGAAAATTGGCAGTTTTACTTCTCTCTCCTTTTGGAAGCAGAGTGTTAAAGCAGATGAATACGACTAGGACATCACCTCCCCTGAGGGTTAGAAAATGGCCCCAGCCTCTTTTATTTACTTTTGTAGAGATAATAACAGGCCTTAGAAAGGGGACAGAGCATAGCTAATCTTGTGACAGAATCATTGCACTGAGAAATGGCTAATAGAAAGTGTAGCCAGTCAAGGTAAAGTGTTGATTAAAGATCTGATTCCAAGCTTATTCTGCATTTTCAGCACTCCTATGAAATTCCCAGGGGACATTAGAGGTGCCTTTCTATGCAGTCCCTAAGGGGAACAAGCAGCTGCTTTCCCTTTTAGTTCATCTTTTCTAAAGACTAATGGGATTTGCTGCCAGGAAAGAAATAATTTGCACCTGTCTATGCCATCTTCAGAGCATCTGGTCAATTTAAACCAATTTATATCAATATTCAAAAAGTGTGAATATTGATGTAATATTACACTTTGAAATTGGTCCATTCATTATTTATGATGGCTGTTACTATGTGCCACTTGCCTTTTGGACTAGAATGCTAGAAGAAGGCTAGAAAGCTAGAAGGAAGATTACTTATTTCTATTGTCCAAATTCTAGATTCTTCTACAAATGTGCCTGAAGAACACATTCCCCTACTGGAAAAAAAAAAAAAAAGCCCAACAAAAAACCAACCCAACCAAAAAGCTGATGATATATGGATCAAAAAAAGCATTCTGGTTCTGAATGACTTTTGTGTCTACAAGATTTTATTGGTACACAAAATTGCCTGGAAGTAGCTTATGAAGTTAAATTTCACAAGCATTTCAAAAGCTTAACTTCAGTTTCTCACAACTTTGGCAGGTTCTAAGCATTTGGAGTGTAATTTGCCATCTGAAAGATTTGCCTTGGCCTAAATTTCTCTGGAAGCCCTCTGTAAACAGTGTATGGCCATTTCCTAGAATAAGACTGAAGGAAATTGCATTGTCATTTCAAGGTAAAAACAAATGCAGTGGTGTTAACTGTGAAGCTCTAATAAATCAGTATAGAACAGGTAACTTGACGTTTGGCACCACAGTAAGCCTCCACGTGAGGGCAGTGCCATTTGCTAGCAAGTGTCTGTGAAACCTGCTGGTATAACTTGGATCTGTAGGATAGATCAACATGCTGGATGAAAAATCAACGATACTTTGTGTGAAGTGTGCTGTTATGCCCAAAAGCAGCAGGCTGTGCTATGGATGAGTTTCCAGTCTTTTCTTCAGCAATCTGCCTTATTTTGAGGTGCCCTGGCATTGCTACCTGCTGACCTTGTCTCATTTTCTGTAAACAAATGATTTACTGCTTTTTATTTGTCATTTAGCTGATTCCCAAATAGCTTTGAATTTTTCCCATCACTAATTAGAAAGTGTATTCACTGAAGCATGAGGTGAAATCTCATCTTTGGCAGATACTTGGAGACTCCCAACAGTTCTCTTTAGTAGTTCTCTGTATTAGCATGATCATCCCATCTTAAGGAGCCCTGGTAGGTTACAATACTTACTATCTTCTACTTCATGCCTGCTCATTTAGCAGCAGGCGATATTTCAATGAGATTTTTAGCAAGTGTCCCCATTAAACAGCATCTTCTTGGTTTCTGCATTACAGCATGATCTGATTTCCTTCATTAGCTAGAAGACTTCTACTTGTGGTACCTATATTCAAGAACCAGTAATGACTTCAAACCTTCTAAACTAACAGCCAATCCCAATTAGAGTTGGTTAGGTTACTTACTGGAGGGGGGGTGGAAGGGCATGGGGGGGGGGGGGGGAAGAAAGAAAAAACAATCAACCAAAACCCCTCTCCAACCAA
>JBCJKH010039807.1:0-21028 GCA_039877255.1 Loriculus beryllinus
AAATGTATCTGTGCCCTATCTATTTGGTTTCCTGTAGATGAGGCATATTCCCAACCATTTAGTGAATTTGGGAAATATATTGATTTTGGCTTTTAGTTCATCTCCAGTCCGATCCAGATTTCCTTCACTTTGATTTCAGTGCATCTGAGACAATGGATGATCTCATTACCAAATTGCTCTGACTTTTGTGAATCAGATGATATGTAGTTGCCATAGGACACCTACTGTAGTTCTGCTGACATAGTAAAATTGGTCAAGGCTGCTACGTGTACATGTGTTTGCATTTTGATATAATGGCTCATGGAAATACAAAGCCTTTTAACTGTCTCTATCTATTTGAGTCTCATTTACCAGGGATTTCTGCTTTATGTCATACTCACCAAGGCTGTGAATGCCAAGACAATGAATGTAAGTTTGCGGCCATTATAGCAAAACAATTCCAAATGAGATACTCTGTGAACTGCTTTTGAGTGGAAATAGTATAGATCAGTGATTCACATACGCTTTGTTATTAAGAAAGATCCTAACCAAGACTGATTTCCCCTCATTTGGACCCCACTCATTTTTGACAGAAACTATAGAGCTTGGATTGCTTACATAAAAGTAATAGGAGAGCAGATTTGAGGAGGTTGGTTTAAAAAACAAACTCTCTAATGCTGTGTTTGCAGCTGTTTGGCTTTCCTTTCTCCTTATTGTACCTTTGTATGTTTTATTTCTCGTTTTTGTAAGTGCTGAACTTGACCTAATTTACTCCCAGATATCCTCACAATGTCCCACTGCACTTGCTTTCCAGGTTGTTTTGAAGTTCATGTATCCCTTTTCGTGTGCCTGTTATCCATCCAGTTTTGCTGTGCTTGGCATTAGATTTCCTTCCAGATGAATGTGCCCAAAGGATGATGGGAAGTAGTAATTTTAGACATACTGAATATATCTGGTTTTTTTACCAGTCTAACATCACAGAACTCCTGGAAACTTGATGCAGTTTTGAGCATGGCTGAAACTGCCAGAAGGTGTCCTTGCTTGTGGTTGTGTCTGTGGTAGTAAGAGCCTCTCAAAGAAGCTGCTAAAGGTCCAGAGATACAAAAGATTCACTAACATTTTGCCTTTGAAACTTAAGAATCTTTTACCATCGTAAGGAGTGCCTTACTTTTTATTTTTCCTGCATCATCTGATTCTGTGCTCAGTGAAGATAGCAAAGTTTCAGGGTATGAATTTTAAAAGAATTCGGTACTATTATTTAATTACAGACAAGCTACAAATTGTAGCCTGATTTAAGCAAACCGGAGTCAAAGGTAAGAGTTGTCTCAGATCTGACAACCCATGCCTTGAAGTGAAATTGTTCTCCAGAATCAAGTGACTTTTATGTAAGATGCTGTCAGTGTTTTTCTGCTTCACCATTATTAAAAGAAAAATAGTCTTTTTAAAAGTCTTTGGAGATTTATTTATCACCAGAATTATTTAATCACCTCTTCTAGAAAGTTGATAAAATCTGTAATTGAAGTAAATGACTGTTTAAAGACATCTTTTGCTGTTGGCCTGTATGCACATTGCCAGATAATGGTGAATCTATTAATACAGGAAATTACTGGAGAAGTGTCTTGATGCATAATTAGCTCCTATGCATATTTCAGTGGAAAGGTATTAAGTGCCATATAAGTAGGAGTCAATTTATGTGCAGGTCTTGTAAACCAGATACAAATGTGTAAATGCGCTTTTCCAACCATTTCACAATCTTCTTCCAAACCAGTGACACAGTGAAAGGCTCTGCAGCTGACAGGTTTTTTGCACTTAGACTTAAGAAGTTTTGGGTGTGGAACTGTATTTTTCTTGTTCTGAAAGACATGCACAAAAGAAGAGGAGGAAAACAAATTAAGGGAAAAACATGACTATGGAAAAGGATGGTGCAATCTCTGATGAGGTTCTGACATTTAAAGCATTAGACTTTTGGAAGTGGAATGGGGTAATTATTTAAGTTCTTTGAAACAAACTTTGCTAGTGCTTGGGTGCTCACTGGGCCTGGACGGGGAGTGTAGGAGCTCCACAGTGAGCATCTGGGGAAAGGAGAGAGGGACACAACTCAGTAATGGCAGCAGCCTTAGTCAAAGAGTGCTGTAAACATTGTTGACAAGATGTAGCCCATAAGAGCCTGACCTGAACTGCTTTACCCTGGATATTTTTTGAGTCAACAAAACAGCTGTACAGAGGAATTAACACTAGAGGAAACCTGGTTGGTTGGTTTCCAGCCATAATCAGTTGTATCAGTTGTTCAAACTTGTTACCTATTAGATTTTTACTTATCAAGTTTCTTTGTTTTAAGACTGAGTTTTTGCATGTGTTTCTTTTTTTGTTGTTGTTTTAGCATTTAGAGACTCAGATACTTGTGCAAAATCTGTGTTAAAACCTCTGTGGCAGCTTTTGAAAATTTCAGCTCAGAAAAGAAAAAAAAAAAAAAAGAAGAAGAAGAAAATTAAAAAAGGCTGCTGCATTTTTAGCTTACCTACTCAGTATTTTCTGCACTCTAAATAGCCCAAGCCAGGGTATACCATAGTATATAAAAAATGAAAGCATGTCTTGCTTTATCATGTCCTCACTTCAAATGTTTCCCAAACACCATGATCCTTCAGTTAACTTCAGATTTTGGTACCACGTAGTTGGGAGCAATGTGTTTTTCTTGTCTGATGGATTATAGAAGATGCCAGCCAAAAAGATTGCCATATGATAACCTGATTTCTTTTTCTTTACATCTGCGTTGCATTTCCCACAGGAACAATCCACCTGCTGATGAAAGAGAGAAAGCTGACAAATGAAATCTTCCACACTGTTGTAGTGAGCAGAATGTAATTTTCAGCAAATTAGGGTCAGCTACGTGTATAGATGGCTCCCCTTTCTTTCTCCTAGGAAAAACTCATTTTCCTACCCTCGGGGGAACTGAATGGCTGTAATGAGGGTGATACATGATGAAGGGATAAAATCCGAAACAACAGGAAATCCCTATTTATTTCAGGCAATTTAATGTATTACTTGGTGGAAATGATGTACAAAAGGGAAATTATTATGTAGAATATTGCATCAAAGTCAATTTGGGAGCTTTGTAAGTCATGAGCTATATTTAGGACGGTGATTGGGCAGTCAGGGTTTCCTGTGCATCTGTGAATTGAATTCAGCAACTTTCTGCTTTATTGGAATAATTTCACACCTACACAGGTAGAAAATAGGCTTTGAGACGACACAGAAAAGAACTTGCATGCGTGTTCTGGTTGCTAATTTTCCAAACGTGTCTTAAAATAGCAGAAAATGTTACTGCTTAAATGAATAAGTACAAGCTTGATAGATTAATTATGTACATTTAGGATTTGATTCTGTAGTCATTACAGCATTTTTTGCATGTCTACGAATAATCTGAATATCCCTGAAGTAAAGCCTCTTGACTAAATGTAAAATTCAAGACCTGGGATTTCTTCCTAGCTTTATGTGCAGGTGGAAGCTCCAACTGCATCTTAACTCTGTGTTGACTGAAACCAGCTATGTCTTCTCCCTCCTTACTGCTAAGCTCTGACTTGTGTGTGGGAGAAACTCAGGGACATGGTGCAGAAAGGAGTTGCACGGTCCATGATGCAATTTGGAAATTAGAAAGAGAGATCTTTATGTTTAATTTCAAATTTCCCTCATTGTACTTCCTGCTTTTGCCCTGGGTATTTGTGTAGGGAAGCATTTAGTTTTGTGATCAAACCTTGGAAATGAAAGCTCTTTGCTTTTTGAATGTCCATGTAAATACTTTCAGAGTTTAATTCTTAAAGCAATAACTTCTTTAATGCATCTTTGCCATCTAAAAATGTATGTTATTAAGTCCTTACCTAGGCTTTCTTTCTGTTCACTGATTCAGCCTGAGACCACACTGAGCAAAGCACCTTTTCATTAGCCAGGTCTGAAGCTTTTTCTGATCAGTGACTACATAAACCTTTGTACTGAAGCAATCTTTCCATAAGCACATCCTTTCTTTACAGGTGCTTGGCTGGATTAGGAATGGTGAATCAATGCTGAATGCAAGCCTTGTCAATGCGAGCTCCCTCTCTGAAGCTGAGCAGCTCCAGCGAGAGCACGAGCAGTTTCAGCTGGCCATAGAGGTAACATGAATAAGTTAACTTTGTTTCTCCTTCCCAGGTAAATGCCATACAGAAGGTTCTCTGTTGAGCATCAATTGTTGCTTGCTTGGAGGAAGGGAAGGAATAAAAACTTTAGAAAATAATCTTATCATTAAACTTGTAATGCAGCTGGAAGTTAATAATGAAATAAATAATTTATCATTTGCACCTAATTCTTCTCCTGTCAGATATCAGCCTTTCCATTCATAAAAATGGCACTCATGCATATTCTGATAATTTCTTTGGTAAAAAACAAAAGAGATTAAACTTCACAGAGTGTTCTGAAAATAAGAAAACTTTGTGAAGTCAGTTTCTTCCTGTGTCTATGATCCACAGATTATTTCTAAGTGTTCATATATGAATATCTTTGTTACTGGATAATGCTGTCACATGAAATCTTTGTTTCATTCAACTCTCCTTTTGTGGACAGCAGAAGAGACATTCAAACCCACAGAATGTTGAAAAAAAAGGCAAGAGGGTCAATTTTCTAAAAATTGCCTGCTAAACTGAGCTTTGGGCCCTGCTTGTCCTGGAGTAACACATCTTCAACATGGCCCTCAAAAACTAATTGTGAGCCAACGCATTTGCCTCACTCACAGGGCCAGGACATGGCAGGAGAAATGGCACCTGCTTCAGGCTGCTTTGCTTTGAATGAGAAGGTAGTGGAGGGCTCTGGACTCCCCTGACTAGAGCACAAGAAGATTCATTGTTAGGCTCATTACTTTCTATATCTTTGTCATTATGAACAAACCCTGTACTCACAGGGTATGCTCACTCCAGTTGCTAGAAAGGGGGTTCATTGCTTTTTCCTGTTCCTGTTCAACAGGGTGTACACGCTTCCCAGATAATGTTAATTGTTAGCTTTTTACAGACCAGACAAGTTGGAAAATCCCTTTCTGTGGTTTATGTATATTTGAAAATAACCGAAACTAACCCAAACTCTAAACTTTGAAAATAATAATTCCATAATGGAGTTCTGGGGGAATGGGGTGTCTTTATGTCTCTGCTGAACTTTAAGTAAGGCAGTATATATTATAGCATTCCTAGTAAGTGTAGAGTTTAAAACTCAGCTGATGGCCTGTTTTGGTCCAGCTCCACTCACACTAAGGAAGGAGCAGCTATTGCAGCTCCTAAGGGAAAAGGAAGAAGTTTTCTGTCAATTCTGAATGAGTTGACTGGTACCAAGCTGTGCTGACCACATCTTGGCAGCCATCACCATACGACAGTAGGGAATAAGACACCCACTGGCTTTGTTATTGCAACTTGCTGCAGTTGGAGAAGTGCTTGTATTTGGTGGTAAATGCAAATCACAGATAGAGAAGAGGGTTATGCCACAGTAAGGGAAAAATAAGTTTTCGAAGGAAGAAATCACAAGATTAAATATTTAAGTATTTAAAGCTCGATATGGGAAAGAGATCAGTAAAGCACACAAGGCAAACCATTCTCTAAAGTCATTCTAGATGTGGGATTAATTTTCAGTTGAAATCCTTTAAAGTCTATTTAAAACAAGTATTACAATTGTAACATCAGTAAAGCAGCTGGATATTAAATTTAACCAGTTGTTCTTGAGCATCTTCCTAGATGTTTCTGCCAAGTATTAATCCTTTCTTTGCTAATAGCTTTCTCTGCATTACATTATTCATCAGTGTATTACCAGATGATTGCAAGCTTCTTTCCAGGGTCAAGGATTAGATCATAAAAGTATCACATGAGAATTTGTCAGCAGCAGTTACAAATGGGATGCTGAACAGAGGATTCTTTGGGAGATTTTAGGGCTTCTGTTCAGAAGATTAAAATCAAATATTGGACTGAACCATGCCTGAACACAGTTACTCAGGAGGCCATGAAGGGCCAGGGGCTGTTTTCCTCTCAGTAGCTCAAACGGGAAGGTGTAACCATCAGGAGCTGGTGAAGGCTGGGGAATGAAGCGGATAATTCAATCCTGTCTCTAAAGTGGCTACTGAGTAAATTGGGGAACAGTGGAGAAAAACCAGTTTGACTCCCCACAGATCTGCCCTTAAAGGTAACATGGAGTAGCTCCAGTATGAGTGACCTGACTTTCAGAAATGTATCTCATAGGGGCTGATGTTTGTGATGTAGTTCGTGCCTTTTAGCAAGGCATCTTCATATCTTTTGGGGTTGATGTTTCATGTCCTGCAGACAGGACAATTCATGCTTAAGTAAAGCTGCTGAAGCCATCAAACTGCCTGGCAAGAGTCAAATTAGGGTGATTAGGCCCATAGTTAGCACAGTCTTTAGTGTCTGCTTTTGTATGTGCAGCTTTTGTGGGATGCCATGAGCACTGAGTAGAGGCTGGGTGGGAGTTCTGCACAACAGCTCCCTGCATTGGGGTTGTCCAAATGGATCCACCAGAAACCTCACCCCAGCCTGTTGCCCAAGGGGCAGTAGTTGATCAGTGGAGATAACCCATTTCAGACAGTGTTTGCTTGTCCCAAGCTTTAATAACATGTTGCAAATGTGTGTGAATAATTGAAACTAAAATGCTTTGCAGAAAGTAACTGCTAATTGAAGATAACTCTCTGAAAATCTTTCACTCTCTCGCATCTCCACCTTGCTTCACCTTTCTACCATACATCTGGCGCATCTATACAACCTCTCTTTCCTCCCCTCATACACAGTCCCTCTTTCATGCCACTTCCTTACAGAAGACACACCAGAGTGCCCTGCAAGTCCAGCAGAAAGCTGAAGTGTTGCTACAGGCTGGGCATTATGATGCTGATGCTATCAGAGAATGTGCCGAAAAGGTGGCCCTGCATTGGCAGCAGCTGATGCTGAAGATGGAAGACAGGCTCAAACTTGTCAATGCCTCGGTGGCCTTCTATAAAACATCTGAACAGGTGAGCTGAACAGTGTCGTATCTGTGCCATAGCATATCACAACAGCCTGGGATTTAACTCCCTGTACATAGTGAGAAGGTATTGCCTCTCATCAAGATCAGCACAGTGTTAAACTGTTCCAAGTATCTCCTCTGATAATACCACTAAGGAGCAGTACTTATTCTTCCCCGTTTCCATGACTAATCCTTAAAAGTAGGAAGAGTGTGGCTTCAGTCAGCCCTGCTTACCCCTAAAAGCTGCAGTTTGTATTTTTACATATGTTCACATGTCTTCATCCACATATTAGTGGATATAAACCTTTCTGTCACCTGAACAGGGCCACTGTTGAGCCCTCAGGTGATTCGCAGCTGGTCAACACTAATGTGAGTGCACTCCACAGTGTAGCAGTGCTGATAGGTGTGGGTTTTCTACTGACCCTGAGCATAGGGGGTCTTCTGCCAGTAAGCGATCTCACAGCATTGGCAAAATTAAGTGACAGGGCATTTGTTCCACTGGCATAGAAATATGGAAAATAGTTTGAACTAGTCAAAACTGTTTGACAAATGTTGTAACAAAAAGAAAAATGCAAAACCCACCGAACAAAAGAGAGCATCAGTTTGCAGTGACTTTCATCTTAAAGATTTCCTTGAAAAAATCTGAGTCTTGAAGGTTTTTTCAATTGTCTCCCTTCCAAAGAGGCAACATTTCTGAAATGCCACCATTTTTGCTGCAAGTTCTCAGGATATCAGAGTTAATTTTGAGGAATATAAATCTTCTTTTTCTTGAGAACTGTGTGCAATTACTTACTTGTTGCTTTGTGAGCAGTACTAGTCAGAGTTTTCACTAGTTTTCCACCACCATGCCAAAAAAGATGCCAAGATATGAAGGGATCTTTCTTAAATCTGTCTGCAACACAGACAGTTACAGCAGTATCTATTATATGTTGACACAACTTTACTTCGTTCCAGGTGTCCATGAATTGCAAAACATATTCCAGTTGGTTGCTGGTACAGTGCAACTATTCATTTCTTGCGCAGACAGGTGCCATTTATACTGTAGTCAGTGAAAATTACGGTCACAGTGTAGGTACTCGAATACTAAATATATTATTAGGGTAAGAGATTATTTTTTCCGTAGCATCGAGGCTGTAGATGACCTTTGGGCCACTTTTTGGTGTCATTTGTTTAATTTGTTTTTAAGTTTGTTTCAGAATTAATGTCTTTCACTGTGAAGAGTTTCAAATAGATTTACATTCCCTCATGTATTCAAGATTGAAATGAATTACTGCTAGTGGAGAATTGTGAGAAATGAAAACCATTAACAGATTCATTAGTGCTTTAGACAGTCAAATGTGCTGATCAGAGTATGCATAGCTGGCAATTTATCAATACAGTCTCTCTTCATGTTTCCAAGTCCTAGACAAGCATACTGCAGTGCCCACCAATTCATTTATTAGTTGTGTCTATTCAGCAAATGTTTAGGGCAAAGATTATTCAGTCTTCAAATGCTCGTAAACTCACTGCTGCAAGTAGTCTGTCATCGTCTCTTAAACTGAACAGCTGATAAGTTAAGCAGTCCTTAAGGGTCTGCTCCCTGATGGGATGACAGTGGATTGAGTAATTTACTAGATCCTAAATTCTCTGAGAGTCTACAAAAAACATCTAAAAGGGTGGAGAGACTGACACAACCAGCCAAACTTTTTCATGCCTGTCTTCCTCAAGTATGCTATGGTTTTGATATAACTTGTGGAGCCCTGGCTTTCAAATAGCCCAGTTTTGCTTTGACTTCATTGACAGCCTTCTTTATATTAGTTTCTCTCATCATCTTAACAGAGAAATGATACTTGCATGTGCAGGGACCATCGTTTCCAGAAAGGTGTGGGTCCCAGGCAGTCTGTATACTTCCATATTTTATGTCACTAAAGCCCAATAGAGTGCCAAAGTTTTTAAGAAGTAAAATTGAAATGCTTTGCTGTGCCTAAATAAGATGTGGGGTACTTGCTCTCCAGTAAGTGTTTGAGGGTAAATGCTGGATTGCGTTAAAACAAGAAGATGATTTCAAATCGTTAAAAGTTCTTGAACAGCCTGTCAGCAGGGCAAGTTGATCAGTTCACCTCAGCTCACCAGTTTAAAACCACAATTTGATATGTTAATGAATGGAGTTATATGAAAATGTGCCTGCAGAAGAGGGGTGGATGAAGCTGGAGTCTCTTCCGGCTATGCTCTTATTCGTGTGGGAACATCTGAGATATAACTGTGTTCATATAAAAGTTGCAGAAGTGAGCAAGAAAAGGGTGAACATGGTTAGCTGGCTCCCCAGCAAAAACTGACTGGATCTTGATTAATCTCAACAGTGGAGTGTGTAGGGAGAGCTAACTGGGAAACAAGAGGAAAGTTCTAAATGTTCTCAAACACTTTTGCAGTCTTTTCAGTGTCTCCACAGGCCACTGCTGTTCTCAGGCTCTGTAATGTATAAAACTCGGCCTTGTCTGAGGCCACTGCACACACAATTTTCAGACTGCGTTGGTTTATTTATGTCATGCCGTTATTCTACCAAGATAGAAGATACGTGTGTAAGCCCTGTACAGTGGAACACCTGCATCCACCTAGGTTGTGACACTGATTTAATGCCTATTGGTTTCCATCAGTCTTTAGAAAAGCTGTATGGGGAGCAACTACCATGTAGCTGAAAAGAATTAGTTCCAGCTTCAGACTTTGTTTCAGGAAAGTATGTAAGCATGTGTCTTTCTTTAAGTGTGTGCTAAGTTCCTTGACTTCAGTAGGATTTAAACACATCTAAAGCACCCTTCCAGAATGGGTATTGTTTCCTGAATGATCCACTGGGGCCAGACTGACCTCTGCTTTAATTCAGAGTTTTGAGTTTCCTTCCCCTCATTATCGATTGGAAGAGGAGAAGAATTCATCACCCTTAAACCGATAAATTGTATCCTAAAGAGCAGAGATCCCTATGAGTAAGAAAAACTGCTAGATCACTCTGCCCAGGGCGTGTTTCATACTCAGTTATCCCCATGCCATGGCCCACAGTCCAAAACATTTAGATTTAAAATGTCACTGGTCATAGACTTTTACTGAATATGTTTCTCCTGATTATTATGACTGTAGATAACTGAATTATTGTGCTATGGGCATGTTTCAGGTGTGCAGTGTACTAGAGAGTCTGGAACAAGAATACAGACGGGATGAAGACTGGTGTGGAGGTCGAGATAAACTTGGACCAGCATCTGAGATAGACCATGTCATCCCTCTGATCAGCAAACACCTGGAACAGAAGGAAGCTTTTCTTAAGGTCTCATTTTAGTTCCCTAGTAAATCAGAACAATTCCTCATTAAGCAGTCAATTTAGAGCAGTGTTAGTGAGTTTGAGAGGAGGCCCTGAGGTCTAATTTTACTTCAGCTACTGGCTGGCTGTATAAATCCTAAACCAGCTTCGCACTTTTATAGTAGGGGCAATAAGCATTATTTTTAATGCATATCTCAGATGTCATCAGGACTAATTAGGTGGCATTTGCATTGCAGTTGGAGGATGTTAGTTGTGTTGGTTCAAAGTTCAAATTCTCAAAATTGCATATGATGAGCATGATAAATGGCAGGTGTTGGATTATACAAACCATCCAGCATTTCAAATTTTGTCCTTGAAGCCAATAACTGAATCACTACTAACAACTGAAGCAATTGTGCGTCTGCAGGGCAGGACCAAGGTAAAGACAGATATCCTACTGCCTTCCTGGTGCTGCTTTGTAAGAGCTGTGGAGCTGACAGGCTGACAAGTCAACAGATAATCAGCCTCCCACCTTCCACTAAAACTGATACACAATATGAAACTGTGCTTGCAAGCCTAGCTTCAGAAACTGTGCCTTTGGATTATACCTTTTATTGGAAACAATGAATACTTTTCCTGAGAAACAGGGTTAGCTTTGATTAGATTGAAAATGTGTTTTGTACTAGCTCTTTACAGCCATTTGGTTTGTTATTGCCATTAATTTGACTTAATGTATACCATCAGCCGTTATATTCAAAATTACTCATGTTTCAATACATATATGAGTCTGTTCATTTATTGGCTGAGTTTATTGACTACTAGCCTCTTAGCTGAAGCTCTCATGTTCTCAGACAAAAGAGAACTTCTCCCCCTGCAAAATGATCAGAGAACTCCCTTCGGTCCTCCTTGCTTTCTTTGCTCATCTTTACTGATTCTTTTTGGTTGGGGACTGTTTTTCTTAGGCCTGTACACTGGCACGAAGGAATGCAGAAGTATTCCTCAAGTACATCCACAGGAATAATGTCAGCATGCCTGGAGTAGCAAGCCATACAAGGGGGCCTGAGCAGCAAGTGAAAGGTTAGTGCACCGGTGCAGTGACAGCATTGAAGGTTATATTTGCTTCTCCTTCTGTTGTGTGGTCATCCTAAAGTTTGTGAACATGCTGAGAAGGCACCATAAGTTTTTCTATACATTGTGACTGAAATGATACATATGCCTGACACATTTAGCAATGGTAATGAGGCCTCTCAGAAAGTGATCCTTCTCTGCTAGGCGTGAGTTCTTATACGGAGCTCTGCTGTTGCAAGTGGTAGTGGACTGGGGAAGGAAAAGAATTTGAAACACGGGTGCTTTCTGGCTTCTTTTGTCAGAAGAGTCCCAAAGTTGTTTGTCCCTTGGATGGATCTGCTATTTTTTTTGTCCCTGGAATTCTGTTGAATGTCATACCACATCAAACAATCACCAGGAAAAGTATTTTTGGACTGTAGTTACTTTCCTTTGGACAGAAGAGCACTGTTTACAATCAGGAGATACATCTGAGATGTTTGAAATGTTTTCACTTCTCTGCTTAATTAAACAATCTCTTCCTAGAAATGCTGCAAATGAGCTGATTCTGCAAAAATAAAACATTTTCGTTATTATTGCTTTCTTACAAGCTGCAGAAAGATACAGGTTAAAAGCACTGTGGTCATTATATATGGGGGGAGTGAGAGCTTGGGTTTTACACAAAAGATGAAAAAGGTGCTGCTGAAGAGATGATTTTCCTTCGTTTCAATGACAGTTCCTCAGTGTTAACATGACTTTGCTCAAATTTCCCATGCTACTGTGTCAAATGCTTGTTGTTGTGAACTTCTGTTCCCTATAGTTGAAAATCATGGGAAAATTAATTAACCCCCGAATCAGTAAGCCCTTAAATATGTACCTGATAGAAGCTTGTGAATGTTCCTCACTGAGCTTATTTGAAATTACTCACTTATATTAATCTTTTTCTTAGCCAAATATGTAATTCTTGTGATTGGTGACTCTCTTCAAGGAAAATCTTAGAGTGTGCACTTTAGTTTGGAATAAACCAACCATATAGTAGGATACTTACTGCGCTTCCAAAGCAAAGTCATTAATGCAGAACAAAGGTTTTTTTGGCACAGACTGTTTAAGCAGAGACCTGATCTAGAGCACCCATGACAAGGTTTGAGTTCCTTTTGTCATTCAAAGTTCCTGTTAGCCTCAGCAGTTACTAGGCTACCTTTTGCAATTAACTTTTTGACCTAAATCAGTGTTACACTTGTAAATAGGGAGGGATGCATCCCAATATGTTTGCTACCACCAGTGTTGGTAACATAAGCAGTGAATATCAGTATATTCGTGAACGGTTTAGGATGAGAAAGGTTGTTAACAGGTGCTGTAAATGATCATAAAGTCCCTGTGTTTGAGAAACTAGACTCAGTGTTCTAATACAAGAGCGTAGCTGCTGCCCCGGCTGCTTGTGCCTAAGCCCCCTCTAGTGGATGCTGTCTTGGAGGTTAGGGCAGGAGGGCTGCCATGCCTTACCTGCCAAGGCAGGGACTTGAGCTCCATAACCAAGCAAGGCTTGGTGAACCGCACTGCACATGGCTTACCTCAGTTTAAATAGAGAAACTCAGGTTTAGCTAAGGTGTATGTTAATAACATAGTGTAAATCTATTGCACTCTTTCTGCGTGCTGTCTTTTAAGTTAAACACATGGTACTTTTTAGAGTCAAATCACACCTGTTTATCAATTTGATAAAGTCTGACTGAGCATTTGGGATTTGAAGGAGAACATATATGTCCTAGACTCCAGGGAGAAGCAGGTCCTGAATCTGGGTGTTTGTCACATCCCCCTCACACAGAAAACATTTTAGAGGATCAGTAGCAGACCTCAATTTAAAATCCTAGCCTAGCAATAACTTAACAGGGAGCACAAAGTGGGCCATCAGTCAGAGCAGCTGTACTAGAAACCTTACCAGGTATTTTAAACTGAGGGGTCAAGTCTGAATTAAATTCAGTCATGCCAGAACCTTTGGAATTCTGAAAACAAAAAAAAATAATCAAACATGGATTCAATCTCAGGAGCTCTGCTCTTGGGAATGTGTTCCAGGCAGAGTGAGTAAATTCAGCTTTTTGTGGCTTATTTCTGTAAGCACTCAGAGAATAACTAATCACACAGACATTTTTCTTTGCCATACAGCCATTCTGAGTGAGCTGCTGCAGAGAGAGAACCGGGTCCTTCATTTCTGGACCCTGAAGAAGCGAAGATTAGATCAGTGCCAGCAATATGTTGTCTTTGAGAGCAGTGCCAAGCAGGTAGTGTAAAAACCCTATTTTGTCTTTCTGTCCTGACAGTGTGTAAGTATTTCCTGTATCTGCTTAATTAATGTCTCTATGTGAGGTTCGTGTTGCAGCCTCAAGCTGTATTTAAAAACTGTAACTTTTGAAAACATAGCAAAGCTTTTTAGAACAATTTATGAAAATTCCAAAATCCAACAACAAAACTCAGTATTTTTGCCAGGCCAGATTATTTTCTGTGGTGTTTTTTCTTTTTTTAATTTTTTTTATTTGTTTAAAATAAATGCAAGAGCAAACTTGTTTTATTGAGCTACTACTGAATGAGAAAACTGCTTTCCCTGCATGCATATTCATCTGTATATAAGTAGAATTTCCTACACTTCTTTTTCTTTTAGGAAGCATACACTACCTTTTGTATCCTCTCCCACCTGCTTTGATTACTGTATTCTTGTGTGTTTCTAGAGGTTGTTTTAGTATACACAGTATTAAGTCCCAATAGATTTACTATCCTCTCTTTGGCAGATTTGCTGTTGTCAGAGGATTAGTTCTTGAAATACAAAGACGGTTTGTTTTGGTTTCCCTTTGTTTTTGCCTTTTCTTTCTTTTTTCTTTTTTTTTTTTTTTTCTGACATTCACAGGCCTTAGACTGGATCCAAGAAACAGGCGAGTATTACCTCTCTACTCACAACTCCACAGGGGAATCAGCAGAAGAAACTCAGGAACTCCTGAAGGAATATGGGGAATTCAGAGTACCCGCCAAGGTAAACAGTGACTTTAATCACGGCATCTGCCTTAGTGTATGTTTATTATCCTATTTCAGTGCCTTAAATCTCTGTAATAATATTGTCTTGATTTTATTCTTTCCTTCTGACATTCTTAGCCCAGAAGATAAATGTCTTTTGAGAGCTGTGATCTTTCATTTTTAGCAAGACATAGGCACAAAAAGGAGATTTTCTGTAGTGATCATAAAGCATTTTTGTTCTGATCAGAAGGAAGAACTCCTTTGCATACAGAATTCACAGTAATCTACGGAGACATACCCTAATTCTATCCTCAATCAATCATGTAAGAATGGAATAAAGTAACTAACTGATCTGAACGTATCCATGTTCATCTTGGATTCCTTCTTTCTTTTATCATTGCAACCACAATTTGTTTCATTATTCCCAGCTGGGTTGATCACAGATGATAATTTTTTCATTACAAATAATCTGCTGATCCCAACGAAATACTTCAAATAAATGGGTGTGTTAACTCTGGGATGAACTGGTTTTAATACAAAACTGCATTACCAAGGATCTGTTAATTTCTATGGAGCAATTCTGAGAAATCTGGTGGGGTTTACAGAGGAATGGTGATTGGATCTGCTTCAGACAAATTAATTCAAACCATAGGTAATTCACAGACAGTAAATCCACAGGGGTATTAAAAGTCACTGATAAGGATCTAAATTGCAGTCAGACTGCAGCAAGCCTGTGGCTTTGTTACTATCTACCTTCATTTCACTGTGTCCTGAAATTCATCTTCTATAATCCTGGAATTCTTCATTAGGTTATCCATACTTGCATGGGTTTGATTCACAGGCTTTGTGATGTTCGTGTCCGCTTCCTTTTTGCTTAGCTTGCGTGTTTGTGAAAATGGGAGATAATTAGCAATGTATGGAAGTTAATTTCATCAGACAGGACCTGTACAAAATTCTTTTAACAGTACTTCTGGACTCTAACCATCCATAGTCAGTCCTCCTGAAATCATGTTTCAGTTTATAAATTACAATCGTAGAACAGTTAGGGTTGGAAAGGACCTTAAGATCATCTAGTTCCAACCCCCCTGCCATGGACAGAGACACCTCCCACTAAACCATGCCACCTAAAATTAAATAATCCCAATTCATCTTGAAGTTTCTAAAATATTTCTCACCCGTAGCCTAGGAGTGAGTTTTATACCTTGTTCCTTATTGACTGTTACTGACTTTTCCTTACAATGACACATCTAGTCTTGCTCCCTAGGGCTCTAGTAAATCACTTTCCTACTGCTGACCTAGAATGCTTTCACTGCCATGTGCAATCTGATAAATGCACATCACTTCCAGACTGATGTTATTCTCAAATTAAGCTGTAACTGAAAGCCTTCCTGATCCCAATAACTTTCTGACTTAAACAACTGTTTGGAAAGCAAAAACGCCAGTAGCTTTTGGGAATGAAATGTCCTTTAAATATTACAGGAAGTATGATTTTTACTTCTCCATATCTAGCCTTGCTTACATACTCAAATACTTTGCTAAGATGACCTCTGATTCAGCTGTTAATTTATTTTGTACTAGAGCTGGCTCAAACATATTGTCCAGGCACCTTTAGTTCCTGGAATAGATTTGGAATCTAAGATAAAATTTATAACTAGCTCCTTTGTGCCAGATTTGCATGAAGTTCTTCAACATGGAAAACCATAGTGACTAAGGAGCAGTAAGACTACAAATGGAAAAGACTTCTGGAAGGTTTGGGGGCTCAGTGGGTGTTTTGGAGTTCAGGCATCTTATAATTTGTAATGCTCTAACTGGAACTGAAATACCAATGAAGGATTTTATAATAGACCTGGAATATGGATTTAAATTATCTTTGTTTCTGAAACAGAATAGTGGTGAATCAAAGTCACTTCCTGGACTGATACGTGGTATATTAATGACCTGCCTACATAGGTCTGCAGAATCACCTATGTATAGATTCAGAGTTAACTTCATCTATTTTATGAGCTGTGATTTTTAAATCCTGTCTTCTACTCCAAGGCTCACAACAAATAAGATTTCGGATGTGGGAAGGAGGCATGTCTAACTTCCAACATGTTTTCCTTGTGTGTTTGTGTGTGTGGTTTCAAAACTTGCCTTTTTTTATCTCATGCAGCTTCATAAGTGTCCTTATAAAAATGTTATTCCTTTCATGTTTTACTGGGCAACATTTAAAGTGTTTGGTTCTGTATAAGATGAAGTACAGACACTCTTTAATCATGTATGAAAAATTGTGAGCTGCTTCTGACTGCTGTGTGAATTACAAGCAAAAGAAATAATAATAATGCGACATAACAGATGACCATATTTTGGGCAGCAAACAAAGGAGAAAGTGAAGCTCCTCATCCAGCTGGCTGACAGCTTTGTAGAAAAAGGACATATACATGCCACTGAAATTAGGAAGTGGGTCACCACCGTTGACAAACGCTACCGTGACTTCTCTCTCAGGATGGGGAAATACCGCTACTCCCTGGAAAAAGCCCTTGGAATCAATACAGAGGTACCGTAAGTCCATGTTCTGATGGGGTTTTATACCAAAGCTGAAGATCACAGAGGGAAGTGATGGATATGGTGTGAATGCTGCAGGTTATCGTTGTGTCCACTAGAAACACTTAAAATCCAGCCAACTCAGAACTCAGCTCCAATCCAAGCTCAGAACTGTTACTGTAGAGAAAAGGTTCTTTTCTGGCAGATCAGTGACCTGAGAAGGAGACAGATGAAGATCAAAAGAATTTTCTAAACAAATGTTTGCACCATTCTCCATAAGATCATACAGCTACTGGGGAGGAGGGGGAAACACATTATTTGAATAAAAGTCTGTATTATTTTAGCGTAAACCATAAGTGCTGTTCCCATGCCATTATCTTGACTCAAACTCAGGCTTTGACTGAAAGTTTCCATTCTCTGGTCCTTTAGCTAATCAAACAAACGATTCCCCAACCTCATCTCTGAGCTCTTGTAGGTGGAATAAAACAACATAAGAGAAGCAAAAATTCGAGCTGCCTGCTATTCCCTGGCCACACTATTAAAGGCGAGTGCCAGAAGCAGAAACACTTAAAAAAATCTCAGTCAACAATCCTTTGAAATTAAGTATCAAAAAAAGAGGTATAAATTACCCCACATCCTCAAGATACCTTGCATGCCCTGTCTCTGGTTTACACAGTTACTAATCACACTCCTGGCAGAAGGATATTGGAAGCTGGGATTGTCTTTGCATAGTGCTCTGCTTTATCAGACTATTTACAAAGTCCCATACTGGGCAACTAATTTAGATGTGAAGCAGTAAGGTAAAATTCAGATGTTTGTCATCAATGCTTATTCCTAGATATGAGTAACAGTGAAGACTGTAATAAATCTCACAGTTGGTGTTTTTTTTAAGATTTTTCTCTCACTGGCTTACCTTCTCCCTTCTCACTCTAGTTCTTTAAAATCTCTTTGAATTTCCTTCTTTCTGACATGGTATTATTATGCTACTTTTGTCCTTTCTTATCCATTTGATCTCATGAGCATGCTGCATTTTGTACAACAGTAGGATTACAATGAATTTATAATCTGTATTGTCACTTTTTTTGTAGGATAATAAGGACCTAGAACTAGATATTATTCCAGCAAGTCTTTCTGACCGGGAAGTAAAGCTGCGAGATGCTGGTCATGAAGTCAATGAAGAAAAAAGAAAGTCAGCCAGAAAGAAAGAGTATGTCCCCAGACTCCCACAGTCTGCCATGATGCATTACTTAAGAATGATTCTATGATATTTGCGTGACCAGAGCTAACTGACAGCCCTGTAATTCCTTCCAGCTGTGAAGTTATTAAGTCTACAGGTGTAGGGCAGACTTTGTAGGGTACAGAAATTCAGAACATACAGGTTTAATTTATTTTGGTTTTAAGCAGAAGCTAACTTTTGGATACGGAAAGGAGTAAGTCAAGCATTTCAATTAGAACCTGATGTACTCACTGTCATTATTTCTTTCTGGCTGTATGTCAAATGTAAAATGAACAGGAAAAACATTGAAGGCATCTTTATACATCTAGGTATTATCTAAACTTCAGTGACAACCTGAGGAGCCAACTGGGTTTCAGTGACACACAAGTTAACTTGAAGTTAAGGTTCAGTTTTTGGTGGGTGGAGAATTGGAAATATTTCATACCAGAGGAAATATTTTGAGAGTGCTTGTTGCACGTAAATCTAGAAACAGTCTAATTTCATGGTACTTTGTCTTAAATTTTGTGTGAGAATATTCTGTAAATCATTTGTGGTATAATCCTTCTCAGCTCTCTGAAACTGTTACTAAGGGCCTAACCTTAATAAGAAACTGTTTCTGCTTTAGGAAACAGCAGTTTTACTGGATTTGCCTGTGGCACAGGCACAAAACATCAGGCATTTCAGCTTTGAGATGCCCAGCCTCAGACAATACAAATGTGGTTCTTGGGCTTCCCAGTAGCCTGGATTCTTTCGTGTTGCATACCAAGCTGTTGAAGCCTCTTCAAAGTCATGGTGTCTCCCAAATCTCTCTGTATTGAGAATCAGTTGACTGTTAAGGATAGGCATGTAGATAGTAAATTGCAGCTCAGGATTGCAAACATACAACTTAATAGGCTTTCATTCAAAAAAGATACTTAGAAAATAACTGAAAATGGACTAGAGTATGAAGTGGCTTTTCATTCATGGACCTGAAAGGTGCCAAGTAAGGTAGCTGAAAGTTTAGAGTGCAAGTGCTCTAATTAAGACAGCAGAAGGATATTTTGGTTTCTGTTCATTGGACATCATAGGCATTTGTACAAAACACCTGAAATACTGCTTTTCCCCCCCACAGATTTATTATGGCTGAGCTGCTTCAGACAGAAAAAGCTTATGTCAGGGACTTACATGAATGTTTAGAGGTAAGTTACAGCGTGGTAAGTCTCCAGTATTTTCAGGAAGGACACGGTATCCTTTGAGGATATTCACTGTACTAAATCTTGACAAGAGTGTGTGAAGGTATCACCACTAACCTTAGAGTTGTGTCCTGGTGGTTGAGGGAGCTGGGTGGGCAGCAGAGGAAGTTTGTCTCCCACTGGCTTGAGGCATGCCCTATGCTCCCCATGCTTGGCTGTAAATGCCTGCACCTCCAGGAAACACCTGAGTGTGCCTTTGTTTACAAAGCTGCACTCACCCCTGCAGAGTCAGAGCAATGTCCTAGGGCTCAATAAAAAGCAATATATTTGGATGTGGACTTGAAATTTGTTGGTTTATAGGTTTGGGTTTTGGTTTTTTTTTTTCCATCATGGAGTATTTTCTTAAGAATTCAAATCTATTCCTTTGGATCATTTAATTTCATTTGAATCAATTTAAAAGACCTGAATTTGCACAGTCAATATACATTATCTAGCTCTACAGCAGGGTTTTCCTGAAGGAGACAGTAATATTCAAGGCAAAGAGCAGTGAAACCTGTCAGCTTTCACATTCCTGAAGGTTTTCATATGTCTAATACTACTGAAGTGGCAAGTACAGCTTATCTTGCCACTGTTCTGCCTGCAGTTTTTTGATACCATCAATCGGACAGCAAAGACAGGTGTTGTTGGCATGTTTTTCCTTAGACAGTTTCTAAGTGTCATCACTTTGGATTTCTCTGGAGAGCTTTCTGTGACAGTGGAACATTAGATTTTTTTTTTTTTTTGGCTTGTTTGTTTAATCTCAAAGTACATATTTCCCTTGTCAGCCTGTGCCTTTGGCAATAGAACAGGGAGATCTATTCTTTTTCATTGCATTTATTCACGAAGTTAAGAATTGCTGGTGTCTTCCAGACTTACCTTTGGGAAATGACAAGTGGAGTGGAAGAAATACCTGCTGGGATCCTTAATAAAGAACACATCATCTTTGGCAATATTCAGGAGATATATGACTTTCATAACAAGTAGGTTTTCCTGACAGTTCTGTTAATGTTTACTGACTAAGGAAACCAAAGGCATGAGTATACCTATACAACCATATGGTGTCTGCAGTGAACATCTACAGAACAACGCACACAGGAGTGTAAAGTAATTGATCCAGATTTGCAAAATAATGTTTGATTTTCTTTTACAAAAATGAATTGCAACTTATTTTAAATGTTTTCTACAGCTGATTAACAATGTTAAAGTCCTGTTATATTGATGTTTTGTAGTCCTATACATGCCTTCCATCTCACAGCACTAAATCTAGTCTAGAAGCTTCCTTGTTAAAAATATGAACTCTTGTAAAACACGGGGAGAGGGGATGGCTGGCATGAGCTGGGTTAATAAGTAGCTTTTCTGCAACCTGGAGACTTTCTGTATTTAATCTGTAACTAACTGTACTCCATTTTCTCAAGATAAGACTGTATCAGATCAGTTTAGAGGGCATTTTTCCCCTGCTATAATGTGAATGTAATAATGCAATAGCACTTATAAACTTAACATTTAGGGGTGATGAATCCCACAAGTTCAGTCTGAATTTCAGTCTGTCTTCAAGTTACACATCAAAACCAAAGCAGTTTGAAAAAACGAACCAGAAAACCCTTCCTTGTTGAAGTTCTGGGAGACTTTGAGTGCTTTAGCCAGATAAATGCACCATCCAAAACATGGTCCAAGAGAAGCTGCCATATGCATGCTTTTGTGCAAGCAGCTTCAAAGAGTATCAGGATAATATGTTCAAATTACATACATTAAAAAGGCCTTCAAGTAACAGATGAA
>JBCJKH010039808.1:0-31060 GCA_039877255.1 Loriculus beryllinus
GGCCAGGTTGGACACAGGGGCTTGGAGCAAGCTGCTCCAGTGGAAGGGGTCCCTGCCCGTGGCAGGGGTTGGGACTGGATGAGCTTTAAGGTCCCTTCCAACACAAAGGTGTGATGATGACAGTATTTTAAGGCTGAACATCTGAAGAAATCGGGGTAAGCAAAGCTCCCTGGTTTTTATCTTCAATTTTAATGGGCACAGTTTTGCTAATGGTGTCGGAATGAAATTTGCAGAGACAGAATACCCGGTACTAGAGGGATAGCTGGTAAAAAGGGATATAATTTGGAGTGTATAGAAAGAAGTTTCTAAAAGCTACATACTTTACAAAACCCAGTTCTTGATTAGAGACTTCAAGTTATACAAAGACAGGATAATCGAGGTCCTTTATTAGAATCTCAGAACAACTCTAATATCACACAGCAAGTTCAACTGCTGGTGTTTGTGAGACGATGTTAAACACAGAAACATTTCTTTTGCAGGTCATCTGCAGATCTTTGACATGTTCATTGTTGAGAAGTGGCCGATAGTGCAGGCCTTTGCGCTGGAGGGAATCGGGGGCGATGGCTTCTTCACAATGAAATATGAAGTGAGTAGTTACCTTTTTCCTTTTATTCCATTCCCATTCTGAAGCAGAAGTTGACTCATGGAATTCCATTGGAAAGTGCTGTTTGAGATCATCTCATCCTGACTCACTCCTCAAGCTTCTAAGTTGGGTGATGTTTTTAAGGACCTTATGCAGCTGAGTTCTGAATGTGCGGGGATGGAGACACCACAATTTTACTGAGAGATTATTATGAGCTGCACAGTGCTTGGTCCTGGCTAAACCTTGGTTGTTTGGTCAGTCTCCAAGCCCCCTGTTGTGATTTAGAACTTCTTTCCTTATCTTCTACAGCCTCCTGTATCAGTAACAGAAAATATTTCTTTAAACTCAGCTACATGGGTACAGATCTTCAAGAGCAGTGCAAAAGAAGCTGGTTAGACTGGTTAGTGACCAGTGCCTTAAGATAAACAGAGAGAATAAGAAGTGACTGTGTTTCTTGGGTCATTGGTTTTGACACAAGAGATGCATCTACTTCTCTCACCAGCATTATATATGGTTAGGTCATCACAGCCTGCTGAATAGGGCAACAGTCAAGGTTTTGGATGATGTTTCTAGTTTTAATAATGGTTTGCTGTTCCATTCTAAGCCACTTGTATCATTTGACTTGCTTAATGATTAATTCAACTCTAGCAGCATCTTCAGAGGAAAGCTTTGTGTTTATGTACTTGTTTGAAGCTTCTCCTATTTAATTTTCTTGGACCTCTGCCCCAGAAATGCAGATGTCCCATTTTTCTTGTCACTCCTCCATTTTTACAGCCAGCATGTTCTTTGTCTGGCTTCTGACAACTGGAAAAGCCCCCAGGAAATTCATAGTACCATTGTTAAAGTCTCATCACATGTAGTACTGTAGACGCTTGCTCAGTAATCTATTATACGAGTCGAAGTGTGCCTTTCTGAGCACTATACTCTTCACATTGATACCTTCATCATTTTTTAATTCATTCCATTGCTGTTGATGCCTTTCTTAATGCTTTTCTTCTTTTAATTGATTCCATCACTAATACTGTAATCATCTTCTTGTATCAACCTATCAATACTTTAACTTATCTATTTAACTTATAATACTTCAATAGTTTTCATCAAACCATTAAATACAAAGTGCAAATAGATGAGCATCCTTGTTGTGGTCGGCTTAAGTATCAGTTGCCTTTATTGATGTCTGAAACGAGTCAATGGAAATGTGGCTAAATTCAGGAGTTGTTTGGGTCTTTAATCCACCCTTAGCAATTCCCTTTAGGTATCAGTAGCTGCTTTGAGGAAATGCAATGTCATTCATAAAGACAGAGCCTCTCCTATTTAACTGTGGGAGTTGCTACTGTCTTTACAGCACTCTTGAAGGCTTAAAGAAGGAGCAATGAAAATTCTCAGTATCTAAGAGTAAGCCTTTTAGCTCTGGCACTTCAGCCAGTTCCAGCCTGAGTTGTTGCTTTCTGCCCCCTTAAAGTCATAAGAGCATTTCAAGTGGGAATGGCATACTTGACTCTTTACGTAGCTGTTTATGCGTGGTTGTCTAGTAGGCAGCTGCTGCATGTCACAGAAGGGGAGGAAAAAACAGTCTATGGGAGGAAGTACATTTGGGATCACTTAAATGACCTGTAAGTGAAAGCTGCTGTTATTAAAAGGGGGTGTTCTCGGTGCATTTTTAGCTCCTCAAACAGACTTCCCCTCTGCTGTGCGTTCTGTGCTGCTAGATTTGAAGATAATTGAATGAGCCATGCAATAAATGTGCTTCATAAAATGTGCTTTTGTTACACTCTCTAGTATTTAGACCACAGATGTGGCTGCCCCATCCCTGGCAGTGTTCAAGGCCAGGTTGGACACAGGGGCTTGGAGCAAGCTACTCCAGTGGAAGGAGTCCCTGCCCATGGCAGGGGATTGGAACTGGGTGAGCTTTAAGGCCCTTTCCAACCCAAACCATTCTTTGGTTCTATGTGGTAAGGAATATCCCTTTGGTCAGTTTGGGTCAGCTGTCCTGGCTGTGTCCTCCACCACAACCTTGCTCACCCCCAGCCTAGGTGAGCTGTGAGATATGCAAAAAGATCTTAGCCGTCAACCAGGTGACTAGTTTCTCCAGTGCTGGAATATTTGTTCTACGCTCCTCATCATTCCTGCTGCTTTCTGAGTATATTTTCCATTTCCATAGGTAGTTTTTAAGATTTAGGAACAGAATGGAGTGTTCATAGGGTGGATGAGCTGTCTGTTTATTCAGTGGCATAGTGATGTTATCGTTTTTATTTTATTCTTCCTTCTTTTCCTTGCATTTGACTTAGGTTTTTGATTTCTGTCATTGAGCTGTCATTTGTGTGAAGTTCTTTCCTAACCTGGGATGGTTAGTTTATATCTGAGGTTACTACTTTTCCCCCCGCCATGTATATTGCTTTAAATTTCAGATACAGTCTTTCTCCCTCCATTTACGCAGATCCCCAACCTATGAACAAGTTTCAGAGCTCTCAATGTTTAGCACAGATCCACAGGATTTCTATTATATTAAAGCTCTTTTCACACAGCCATTATAATTGCACAATTTTCACACTTAATAGAGAAAAGTTATTTGGGAGGTGGCTGGGGATGGGTGAAGGGATGATTGCACTCCTTTTTAATTAGAGTTGTAACTGGTATCATCAGCTTCAGAAATCACATTACTTCAGTTACACCCCTTTCCTTCAAATGTTCCTTACCATTTGCTGCCTTTCTCCTACATTTTAAGTAATGCAGCAAAAGTAGTTAATCTTCTGGGTTGGTAGCTGGCTCTGGTGTGAATAAAATTAAACAAATTGAATTCTTGATCTTTCATCATCCGTTCTCCACTGTTCTCATTGGTAACTGGTAAATCTCACCTCCCACCCTGCAGGCTCTCTTTTCCATCCTCACACCTTAAGCACATTTCACTTCATTTACTTCTCCTATAGTCAGATTATAATTTTTAAATATATATATATATAAAATAAACACAAATACATATGTGACATTATTTATATTAGAAATCTCAGTGTCTTTGTGATCTCGTAAGTGTTCTTCATACTGAGTGGTGTGACATAAAGGAGAAATAAATGTGTGTGGTGCCAGGAATCATAGAATCAACCAGGTTGGAAAAGACCTTTAAGATCATCCATTCCAACCCTTACCCCAACACTGCCAAGGCCACCACTAACCTGAGGCACTGAGAACCTCGTCTGCACCATGTGTGAACACTTGCAGGGATGGTGATTCCACCTGGAGTTACGTATCAGTTGATTATGAGCAGGGGAACAGGGGAGAATAGGAGCTTTGGGAAGACGGCAGGGCTGCTCTTGTTTGTCACTGAGGCATGCCCCAGAGCTGCCTGGGTGCAGCTCTGCAGCCTTCCCTCACTCCCACCCCAACTTGGCCGGTCATGGAATCACAGAATGAGCCAAGGAAGCTGCACATGGGGACCTTGTGGAGAGAAGGACATGTTGCACTGTGCTGCGAATGTGTGAAATGCAGGTGTTGCAAAAAGAGTGATGATTCCTCCTAACATGAGACTTCATAGGCCCAGAATCAAATTATACCCGTTGTCAACCAGAATTTCTAGGAAGAAATCCTAACCTTACTATGGTTCATGTGAATGTTATGAGGAATTTTCAATTGGTCACATGGAAACAAATCACCATCAATGAAAATGTTCAGCCAAGGTGACTAATTTCTAAATTTCAATATTTATTTTGTTTATGTAGAAGCAACATTAAATAAAAACTTTATTTCTTCCAAACTTTAGGTTTGTTAGGCTGATTGAGATGAATCTGTCAGTTTACTGCTCCTGATAGTGCAATTTCAATACAAAGAGAAAGCATTTCAGGAAATACGTACTGGAGTAAAGCAGAAGTGTGCTTTTAGAACAGTGTTACTGATCTTGTGACCCATTTTACTGTGACATTATTACTGTTCTGTCAAACAACTGAGATATATCTCCCAAACCCATCTAAATAAATACTGATGTAGGAATGTGGCAGTTGCTGACTGTACATTGATTGACTAGCTGCATTCTGATGACTAAGGTACTAAGTTATTGTGTGCTTCACAGCAGAGCTTGTAAGAGTATTAAACAGCCATGAAAGTGATTTCTGAGTGGCAGAGGTTTCCACATTGTGCTTCTGAACTCTGATCATTTATCTAGAAATTTGCCTGGTTTGGCTTTAGTCATTTGTAATACATTCCTTATGATAATGGCTTCCCGAAGAGTTTGTATTGAAGGATGATAATTACATTTTAAAATGTTACTCTTCTACAAAGCAAAACAATTTAAATTGTAATATTCTGCTTTGGACTTTCTGGTTTAAACTATAGTCATTTACACATTGGTTTATATGCTTAGTTTCTAAATATATTTTATTCTAGAAAATGATTGGGTTTTTTTAAGGCAAGCTTAAAAATCTAGCTTTGCCAAAGTAGATTTGTAGTCGAATATATGCCAAAACATCCATGATCCAATCTTAGTTTACCCATTGGAACTTTCTAATTACAATTATTACATCAAAAGATCATCTCAAAGATTCAGCTGAAATTTCACAACTTTATTTTTTTAATTCTTAGGTTTGCCTTTCAAGTCTCCTGTTTGTATTATCACATTCAGTTCCTGTCTCTTGCTTGTTTTGAGCAAGTAGTTCTTTTACTGCCCATATAGGTACAGGAAGCAAAACTGTGCCCTAGTACTGTTTTCTTTTTCTTTCATATGGCTCCTTTCAAACTCCTGCCTACCAAGTAAAACAACCTGTTGAAACTTGATGATACTAAATAGAGTGCCTGACAGTTTTCACTCTGCAGTTTAACTGATGGCCGTAAATTGATCCTGGTGGCAGATCCTTAAGCACTGGTGGGTGACATTGCTTTTAATTTTTTATTCCTGTCATGTGATTTGATATGGAACGTGGCAATAAGTTTAATTTCTTTCAGTTACTTGAGTAAAGTATCCTTTCTGCTTGGTGTGTGCTTTTTTCATTTCACTGAAGCAGAAAGGACATGTGCAGGGGTCAATGGCTCCTTTTGCTACTGCAGAGAAACAAAATTATTCTGTAAACAATCCAATTCATTTCTTCCTGTATTTTGTGAAGTTCCCAATTTTCTTGCCCTGTAACAAGTTGTGGAGCAGGGTTTGTATTCACTGCACGTAGCTATCTTTAGGGCTCACATCTGGATGGCACTGCAGGAGCATATTGCTGAAAGCAAACAGACTGGGTTTGATGGTAACAATGGAGACTGAGAAAATGCTGGATGCCTGAATAAGATGCCATTAAAAAGGGGGGAGTAAGAGGGTTGTCTAATGCAGTCCATTTAATGCATAACTCTCTGGAGAGTGAAGTGGGGATTATGCCTGCTGCCCTTATTAAAGACTGGTATAGAAGATGCTTGGTGGGCGAATGGTATCTCCATAACAGATGCTGTATTAGTCATGAATCCGTTTCTAATTGTATCTTAATGATCTCAGCCACAAATAGGAAAACAAAAATCTTTGTCTCCCTGAGTGGTTACCTTAGTGGCTGCAGGATTGGCAAGGTTTAGATTTTCCATCTCCTCTCACTAAACCCAGGGGACTTCATTGTGAGAAATGAGACTTGTTTATGATGGTGAATTAAATTGCTGTAAAAGGTTATTTCAACAGACAGTCGGGAAATCATAATAAAATAATTTAGTAAAAATGGGAGCTAGAATATGCTTAATGAAACATGATTAGATTTAATTTTCTTGCTATTTCAATCATTAAAGGTACATTATCCTTTCTCAGACCTCATTTGGGCTCTTTGCCATGGATCCACTCTTAGTAACAGCCTGGAACTTGCATGTTCCATTAGGATATGAAAATAGCTAATAATACCACACTCTCCTCTCCCTGGCTTTTGTAACATTTCTGTTACTAGCTTTTCAGCTATGTTTTAGCTGTTTTCTTCTTTCATCCTTTTATTCCCTCTCACATCCATTGTACACATTTTTCAGTATGAATAACTATTCAGGGAGGATAGATTGAATAAAGAAAAATACTTAACTGTAAAATGGCTTATTATAAGTAATTAAAAAATTAACTCCTTTGTTAATAGGACCTTGTGTTCTAACAAAGTATTTTAATCAGTTCATATAAAACATGTTTTTATGCTGTCTTAATCTAGTGGCCCAGTTATTTGGGGGTTTTAGGTTTAGTGTTTTTGTTCCTTTTTTTTTCTTTTTTTTCCTTTTACAGTGCAATGACACATTGTGTGACATTGTATATGGGCTAAAATGTCTGTCTGGCCTCCAGTGACAATAAATGCAATTCTTGATGGCGTTTTATGCTTCTCAGCATCAAAATGCTACTTTGATCTAACAGTATCCATTTCCTTTTCAGACTCTGAGTACCTAGGAGTCAGAAACTTTGTTGATCCACAGCTTGGGTAGAGCAGCAGAACCTTGCTGATAGCAAATGGTCATGGCTCCATGGGTTTCTGGACTTGAGTGTGTCATTTGAGGGAGTGAGGTATTTCAGTGTTTCATGGTGTTATTCCTTTTTCTGTGTAGGTTCCACTGAGAGGCTTTCTGTGTGCAGGGTGGAATTTCTGTAGAAAGTGGCATTGGAGTCAGTGGAGACAGGTAGACCCCACTTTAGCCGGTAGCCTGTTAGTCAGGGGTGCTTTAGGGGAAGTGGCCAAGTGCAGACCCCACATTCAGAATCACCCAGAAGTGATGGTGGGTTTCTGAAGCTCAAAATCAGTATTTTGACTGCTAAACAAAATGTTTTCCTGCCATCTCTCATTGTCTTCTCCTGAAGTTGCTTCCTTTTGTACATATTAAATTTTCCTTGTAGCAGAGGCTTCTGATGATCTGGACTTCTGCTTAACATGAGGAGAAATAAAAGAACTTCAAACCTCTGCACTTGGTGTGACATAGTGAACCATTGTGTACTACAGGTAGTGTGAGAATGCAGGGAGTGTGCCCAGCACACACTGGGAACAGTCTTTTGAAGGCTTCAGTGTTTGAAAAGATGGAAAATCTAGCTGTCTCTTGAAACAACATGAAGTTTCAAGTCAGTCATTATTCAGTGTTGCTAGCATAGACTCATCTGAATTCTGTATGTCATAATTAAAATAATTTACAGGTAAATGTGTGTGTATATTTGTGTGTGTACATACACATATTTAGTGTATCCTGTCCTCCTTCTAAAGCAATAGGTATAAATTCTCATATAATCATTTAGTATCTGTTTAGTACTGAAATCAGCTACATGGCAGGGGAGGAGAAGGTCAGTCTTTGGGGCGTTGTAAGGTGCAGTCTTCCCAGTGCCTTTATAGAGTATCTCCTTATGTTTCCAGGCAATAACTTCCTTAATAGTGATGAAAAGCATGAAGATTTTAATTGAACCTGTGCTCAGAAAAAAACACATTGATGACTGGAATATAGCTCTGTCATTAACTAGGACTTATTTTTATAACATATAGCAATTTTCTAACCTGTATTCCTAAAGTTCATTTCTTGAATCAATATGTAGGCACCAAAACAGAAATGATTTTGGGGGGAGAGGAGAGGTGAGGTGAGGCTCTGAAAAAAGCTGTAATAAATCATTTGGAAATTACCCTGAAAGATGTGCCATTTAAAGATGGTGCTCAATCTCTTATTAATAATAGTGATAACAAAATGCGGACTAATTTCCTCTGTTTTTAAGAAGTAGGACTTTTTTAGAAGAGTTTCCTATTTTGCCAGTGTTAGTCACTCTAATAGTGTCTGATCCATCTGTTAATCTCCTATAGAAATTGAATGAATTATGGGTGATATCATATGTAGCAGCAGGAGGTATCCTTTCTTTTAAGTCATAGCATCTGATACTGTTTTGCAAATACTTATGAGAAACAGAACTGGTGTCCTTGTATTCTTGTAGATCTGAGTTAAACTTTTAAACACTAAGTTGTGCCTTTGTTCCTCTTTGACATGTAGGAGTTGAAGTCAGAACAACTGAGAGAGAGTTTCCAGGAGTGGTGCTTGACTTGTGTTGCATAAGTGCACAAAGAGCATCTCGGGGAATACCAGCAGGGTACCAACTGACCCTGTAGTGCTCAGTATAGCTGTACCATCAGTGCCTGCCACTGTTGAGATTGCCACCATTGAGACTGCTACCATGGCAGCAGAGCACAGGCCAGTCCAAAATTCACTCTGCTATACTTTATTTTTTTATACACCCAGTGAAGGAATTTTTGGTTTCTGTCTTTTCTTCCAGTTAAATGTTCTGGGTGATGAGGCCTGTTCATGCTTTATGTCTGTGTCTTTTTTTTAACAGTACCTGTGAAAACATTTATGCTTTCACTCAAGTGACTAAATCATAGAAACACAGATTGGTTTGAGCTGGAAAGGACCTTAAAGCTCATCCAGTTCCAAGCTCCTACTATTGGCAGGGACACCTTCCACTAGACCATGTCACCCAAAGCTCTGTCCAACCTGGCCTTGAACACTGCCAGGAATGGGGCAGCCACAGCTTCTCTGGGTACCCTGTGCCAGCGCCTCAGCACCCTCACAGAGAAGAACTTCTTCATTATATCTAATCTAAATATAGCATCTTTTCATTTAGGCACCATCTTAAATTCACAAGGATAATAGTCTGCTGGCACATACATGTGTTTTTAATAATAATTATTATTGTTATTATTGCCATTCTTGTTAGCTGTCTTTTCTCCATTTTACTTCCTTCTCATCACTTTTAGTTCAGATGCTGCTTCGTAGTCCAGCATCACTGTCAGATCCCTGTTGGCTATGGAAACAGTTGTATTCCAATGTCAGTAAATTCCCATGGCTGGAGGATAGAATTCCTGTTGTTGATGTTGCATTAATGATGTCAGGAAAACTGGAGAGCTAAAATGGGGCTGTCACTTCTTAAGTATTTTGCTGAAAGACATACCTGAAATATGATGTACTAAGGTGAACTTCATCATGTTCACTTTTTCTAGGCTCACGGGTAGAGGCAGAGTAAGGATTAAATGCAAAACAAATGAAGGTTTGATCATGATGAAAGGAAAAAGTGTTATTTCTGTCTCAGGCCACAGGCAGAACTAATTTAAAAGCAAACTCTGCGGAGTCTGGAAACTGTAGCAACATCCTTGAATGATATAAGCAAGGGGAGGATGCTGTCATTTAGCCTTGAAGTTCTGTCAGTTTTTTTCAGTCTTTCATCCTAACTATATGCTGTTCCTCTGGTCAAATATAAAACAAAACAAAATTGTGTAACCTCACACAGAATTTGGCTGAAGAATGGGATTGGTGGTTTATAGGTTGAATGCCAAGTTAGGCTGATGAGTGGCTCATATCTTTGTAGGAGATTTTTGGATAACAGTAAGCTTTCTTCTTATTGTGTCTATAAAAGAAAGTGTGATTCTGGTATTTACATAAAATAAGAAACTGTACTTCCTTTTATTTTTACTTTATTTTTTCCAGTTCAGAAGTCCTCTGGCTATGAATCCAAACTGTTCCTTCCAAATATTCCCAAATGTTGCTCTTTGCATTGGACTTGTTTCTCTGAGAGCAGGGAGATTTTTGGTGGATATGAACACTGCATTTTTTTAGGCCTGGATTTCACAAATACTTATTTTTGTAAACTGACTTTGAGAGGGGTAGCAAATACTCTAAGTCTTATTTAGCTTAAGTATCAAATCCACTTATGCTAAGAGCTTTAATCGCTGTGGCACATACAGTTAGGTCTTCTGTGAATTCTAATCTTGCCTTCAAATTTTGAATCTTTGCCCTATTATCATAGTTCAGTTCTGTTCAGACCATTGATTTTCACTTTCACCACAGCCCGTTTTAATCTTGGACTTCGTATACATAGCTTCGTATAAGAAGAAAACACATTCATCCTTGAGTTCTTGAATAAGTGAGAAGGTAGCAGTGTGTTTATCAGAGACTATTAACGTGAGATGGAGTTGAGAGTTGAGATGATATACCAGTGATTTATACAATGAACTTCACAGATGTAGTTTACTTATAAACCCTATTCCCATATTTACAAAGATATTGTAATGTACCTAAACCACTTTTTATTTCCTGCATTTTTAGTATTTAATAGTGTGATTATTGTAAAGCTTTGCTGCTGTTCACAGTCCTTAACTGTTTGGAAAAAACCCACCCTAACAAACAACAAACCCAACACATACGTGAGAGTCTACCATCCATTATACTTATTTTCAGTGTTCAGCAGTCCAAAACCAGTAGTGCTAAAATGGAGGAGATGCACAATTGTGTAACATTCTGCAATGTCAGAAAGAAGGGAGGGGGCTTTTGTTGCCTAGAGAAGCTGTGGCTGCCCCATCGCTGGCAGTGTTCAAGGCCAGGTTGGACACAGGGGCTTGGAGCAACCTGGTCGGCAGAAGGTGTCCCTGCCCATGGCAGGGGGTTGGAACTGGATGAGCTTTAAGGTCCCTTCCAACCCAAACTGTTCTATGATTTGAAAGGGAGTTGTTGTAATTTAAGTATTGGGCCAATTGTGTTTTGTCTTGGCTTGACCATGATTATTGAGCAAAGATCATGTAAACTAAAATCATAGAATCATAGAATCGTTATGGTTGGAAAGGACCTTAAGATCATCTAGTTCCGACCCCCCTGCCATAAGCAGGGACAAAACCTGCCTATAATATTTCTCTAATATTATAGCAACCAACTTTACTCTTGATAGTTAATGTTTATTGAGTATAAACCAAAAAACCACTGTGTTGATAAGTAATTTAACAAATTGTAATTTTCACTGAGTAAACGCAGTGTTTTATTAGCTAGAGTTTTCACTTACAGCAATCAGTTCATAATTTCTTTTGCCTTGTCTGCCTAGTGTCATAGTAGGAATATAGGTTCTATTCTGAACCCTTCAAACCTTTTCCAGTCAAAAATGTTAATGTGATCCTTTGGGTAAGTCTAATGAATCTATGTTTTTCAATTAAAAATGTCACCAGAAAATTCCCCGAACTCATCTAAGCCTTTTTCCTTGAGGTGACGAAATGCCATTTACATCAAAGCAAAATCCATGTGGAAAAAAAGGTGTCAGTTCATTGGTGCCTGTCGTTCTGAAACCGTTCAAGAACTAGATTTTAATTAATGCTGAAAACCAGTCTGAGAAGTGAATATTTTGGCATGGAAATTTCTTGGTGTAATGGTTTATTGCAGCTCCCAAGTGACTTTGCAGCTCAAATGCTTCACTGATACTTGAGACTCTCCAAAGAGTCTTCAGATTTATGTAGTTACTGCCATGGTGGTATCAATTACTTCTAAAGCTTCATTGCTTCAGAACATACCAGCATGAATGCTTCCAGGGTGCCTGAATCTTCCTTGATATGAGGAAGTTTAATTCTCCAGAGTCAGAAATCTATACCTTGAAGATTTTGATATACCTCTAACTCTGAACAGATTTAAGTGGCCTATAAGGATGTTGGAGCCAGACTCTTTATTAGGGACCGTAGCGATATGACAAGGGGTGATGGGTTCAAACTGAAACAGGGCAAGTTCAGGTTAGATCTAAGGCAGAAGTTCTTCCCTGTGAGGGTGCTGAGGCGCTGCCACGGAGAAGCTGTGGCTGCCCCATCCCTGGCAGTGTTCAAGGCCAGGTTGGACAGAGCTTGGAGAAACCTGGTCTAATGTGAAGTGCCCAGGTCCATGGCAGGAGGTTGGAACGGGATGATCTTAAGATCCTTTCCAACCCTAACTATTCTATGACTGCATGATCCTCTTGCCCCCAATGACAGGGTGACAGATCTGGGACAATCCAGACAAACCAAAGTGTTTGTTAGTTTCCTTCACACAGCTATTTCAGAGCACACATTCATCTTGGAATAAAGTCTATCACTTCAAAGACTAAGCCTATCTGAAGTAGCTTCTTCTATGAAATAGTAATAACCCATGCTCTAAGAAAAGCAATATCTTGGGCAGATTTGGATGGATGCATACACACATGTATGCAATCACACATCACAAAAATTAACATGATACCTTGACCTATGTCTTCCTGGTTAAACCTCCATCTAACAGAGCCATTTACTATCCCACTTATAATCAGACATTCAATATGGTAAGAAGAGAAGGGAGGTAAAATGAGCTCTGAAATATGACTGCTCTGCTTTGGAGGCCTGATTAGCATACACTGGAAAGGAGAAGAGGACACTCAGAGCTGACATTTCATCTAAGAGTTTATTATGACTGTGTCTAGTTCAGGGGAAACCATTTATTTACCCTCAACTTTCAGCCCTAGGGTTTGATGTCGAAGGAAGAAGTGGCCTCCCAAAGAATAAGGGCCAAACAACTAGTGACTCGGTCACAAATAACAACCCCATTTAGAGAAGAATATTTCACACACATTTTGCCATAGGGGTTGGGAATAAAATGAAAACTCTACATGGCAGCAAACAGAAATACAGCCCCATAAAACCTGAGGTTTGGGGGAAGGTGGCAGAAAATAGGCTTTGGTAAGTTCCAAATTAGACATTCTTGTCCACACAGGGTTACCGTAGTGCAAACACTGCATTTCATTTGCAAATAAATGTAGTCCTGCCTGATTCAATACAAAGAGTTTCCAAGAAAATTAAATGTCAGAGCAGTGCAGCTTATTGGGTTTACTCAACATAAATTCACTTCTTATGCAACTCTGAATAATAATATCCTGCTTTGTGTCAACGTGATGTCAACAACTTCAGGCTTTGGAGAGCAGGACTGAAGGCAAGAGGAGAGATAGGAGCCCATCCTGCGGTAACCCTACACTGTCTGAGATTTAGCTGTGCATGACAGGTCTGCAGCTTTAGAGAGGATTTAGCACTCTGATCAGTGCCTTATTTTATTCCCTTTAGCTTCGTGCAGCCAGCAAGACTGCTGCTGGCTGAACAGCTCATCTTCCCTCCTTCAAAAGGTTCAAACACTGGCATATATAAAGGTGCAAGTAAGCCAGAAGGAAATGCATATGAAATAATATGGGAAACCTCAAACAGCAGCATCTGAAAACACATCATGGTGTCAAGTGAGATCAGGCTCAGATTCACAATTTATTCTAACAGCTTAGTGAAAAGTCTCACTTAGTGCTCAGAAACACCAAGTTCTTTCTTGGACAACACCCACTGACCCTGATGGAAGCTTTGCTCCAGTACAAACCCCAGCACTTGGCTCAGAATTTGTAAAGCAGCGCAAGCAAAGGCCACTGTTTCAAGGGGGTTGTTCTTTCTCTTCTACCAGAGGTAAGCAGCAGCATAGGCAAGAAAAGAATAAGAATCCCTGAGACTTTATGTTTGATAGGTGGATTTAATAAATTGACATCACCTCAGCTAAAACATACTGAGGATAACTTCAGATACTCTTTTCCCACATTGCAACTAAGATGGGCTAAATCATGTTCTGGGCTGTCAAATGCAAACCCAGTGTAATTGCAGTGACTGCATTTCACGATGCAATTGAATATGAAAATGAACTGATGAAGGAAAAAGGGGAAGACTGGCCTGGCGTAAAGCACTGAGCAGCACAGGAAAGGATTGGGGCGCCACTGGATTATTACAGCAGGATTTTTTGTGGGTACAGACCTCAGTGAGGCTCCTCTCTCATACTGAAAGCCAATAAAACCTTACTTCTATCTGTGAAAACCATCACTTTATCTTCCTGACCTTCTATTTTTCTACTACAGAGAAGTCTTTAAGGGAAGCAGGGACTGCTTTCTCCTTACCCTGTTTGAGTGCACCATGGCTTTGCTCCTGTAAGCTGTAAGAAGCTGGGGGAAATGCGTTGTCTCTTCTGAGCGCAAGTCACTTCTGAGCCATGAGTTCAGCCCTGTAAGGACAGAAGATGGGAGATGCCCAGCCATAGGTGTATCATACAAGACAGTTCCGCCTTCATCCCTGTATCAGCTCATGCAATTGAGTAATGAGGCTGGTTGGGAACGCAAAGAAAGATCCTTTTCAAACAAAATGGCAGCCTCCTCTTTTGCTTTGGGAGCCCCTACTCCTGTGGGTTACAATTCCCATGATAGAGCTACAGAAGATGGGCATTAATAAAAAGCAATGCGAGCCCTTTTGGGACATCTTTACCTGCAGGGCTACAGTCTGTACACACTGTGACAATCCAAATAACAAACTCACCTGGTTTTTTTTGTCTACTATATAGCCTCACTCATTGGAAGAGCTTCCGTGAGTCAAGGTCATATCAAGAAGGAACATGCTGTTCGCTGCATCTCTGCCTTGCCACTGATGGCACTGGATAGTCCAATGAGAATGAGGTAAGAGCCTGGAGAACCACCATGGTCGTGCTTATGGCAGCTGAGAGTTGCCCTGGGGAACTGGATTCTTTCCCTGCCTCAGTGCCTGATGCCAAGAAGTCACAAAACCCAAACTGCCCAGGCAGTCAAATTGCATCTTCCTTGTTTGCTTAGAGCAGAGCACAAACCACCTGTGCTTTGATCTGTAGCAGCATGGAGCAATTCCAACTGCGATGGACTCAGCAAAAGCAGGCTCCATAACAAAGAAAGGGCAATCAGATGCCATCTCTGAAAAATCAGGGCACAAACAACCCCAAGTTGAGCATCTAAATTAAATGTCCCTTCTTGACATTATGCTTCTGTGCCTTGTTTTCCCTGGTGTATAATGTCATCTCACCTTACCGGTGGAGATAAATTCATTAATGTTTGTAAAGTACTCAGATGCTGCAATAACGAAGCCACAGAAAGTGCTCCCCAGGAAATTAATAACTCTGGCTTCAAAGCTGGATCTGAATGATGTATAGTCATGGGAGGAAGGGGTGACATAATGAACTACTAAGATAAAATACAATATTGACTCATTGGAGCAGTATTGACTGAAATCTCTCCTTATTTGAGAGCTTTGCTTTGTGCCTTTAACAGGCTTTTAAGTGCAACTTACACAGTTTAATTAAAACAAAAAAGGGAAATGGGCAAAAAAGACCCCAGCTCAGAAAGTGTATCCCAGAGCCCTACTGACACCCCTTAAACCCCCAAGAGAACTGGAGCCTTAGGTGCTCAGCCCAGCCCTGTCCACCTCTGTTTCTGCAGTATTGCTTCCACCCCTTCTTCAAAGTCCCTCTTTAGGTCCCCTTTGTTCCTACCCTCTCTGCCTTACCTGTTGATTCCCACATTTCCTTTGTCCCTCCTCTACCTTCCCTTACATGGGGACCAAATGCAGCTCTGTCCTTTCTTCATCGTTTCAATACTAGTGTCAACCACCTAGCCCAAGGTCAGAACCTTCAAATCCCCAGTTTGCAGCACACTCCCTACTGACAAAATCCTAGGAGCAGCCAAACGTCAGGACACATTACGTGGAGTAGGATTCTTCAGACCAGAATGCAGTCTGACCTGGCAGATCTGCACTACAATCCAAAAACGTTTAACCTTGACTCCCACTATAAAGACCCCTCTTAGCTTTTGTCCTGCATCCTCTTCTCCCCCTGATAAAGTCTAGATTAGTGCTTTGTGTTATGGAAGTCCCACAAAATAACAGAAGTTACTGAAGTTCCACTAAACATCATTCCCCTCCCCCCCCCCCCTTTATTTTTTCCTCGGAGATTGAGCTGGTTTTACTGAAATTAAACCATTACAGCCTGAAATTCCATTCTGAATGGCAACTAAACAGTTCTACTGAGTGAGGCAGCAGGCAAACTTCACCACACTCAAGGTCAACAGAGTCCTTGCCTCTACTGTTCTACACTCAGACTCTGAGCTCCCAAATTACATCAGGGACTTAAAACTTTCCAAGGAAGCGATGAAACTATCAAGAACAGAGAGTCCCGTAGATAAATGTGTTTGATTCTTTGCATACTTCCCTCCAAATAATGCAGAAACCCCTTCTGTCTGCTTTTTGCTGAACCATAGCTGCTCAGAGTTGTGTTACGGATTTATCAGTGCAGGGTTCTTCAATTCCATTCATGTTGAAAGATATGAATGCAAATCTTTAACTGAAAAATATTTGAGGAAATTAACTACAATCACATACAGAATACTGTATTAATTGTCTGCAAACTGAATTAAGTCTTTCATTGGGATGAAATTGGGGGAAATATTAATACATTACTTCCCTTGGAAAAAAAAAATCCTAAGAGGCTTTGAAAGAGAAAGCTGCATAACAGCAGTTGTAACATTAAGATGTCATTGTAAAAATGAATGTATGTAATGAACTCAGAAAAATAGAAAGAGTAGTGTCTGATCCTTTCCTTGTTTTCTGGACATCTGCACTGGAGTTTGGCTATTGTTATTCAACTAGCTAATCATCATCTTTTGTGTGGTGTGACTGTGTGTTTTCTCCCAGGGGCTAATCTGTGAAGACATCTGTTATTCGGTAGATAACAGCCCATTTTAAGTAGCAAAGCCCTGCAAGGCATTTCTGAAGAAGAAGTAGATACTTCTATTCCCACCAGGTAGGACTACAATGGAGCATGCTGTAACACAGCAGAACAAATGCTAAATGAACACGGAATAATGCAAACAAAGAGCAATATTGGTGTTGTTTGGTAGGGGTGGGAGAGAGACTGACATGATACAAATAATGTTTTCTTGAGAAAACAGAACCTCTCGCATCAAAGAAGAGTGGGATTTGTCCTAGGGATCACAGCCCACTGGAATTATAAAGCAGGCACAGTCACAAAAAGCAGTGGTCCACTGAATGTGATGTTCTGTTCTTGGTAAAGGTCAATGTCAGACATTATGGGAGCAATGCAAACGCTTGATTATTCACTTGGAAAGAAAATCTTGTGCTATTGCCCCTTAATAACTCATCTGTATGAACCAGTTCTCTCTGCAATCCACTGAAAATATACTACCTCTGCATTATCCACGAATCAACTGCAGCTCTGAATAATCCTTCTCATCATGAATCTGGGAAGAAGCAGGACACATCTCTAAATTCAGCTACCTAAGTAGCCTAGTACACAGTAGCTGCCTTCTGCAAGCTTCCATTCCTTACAGCTTCATCATTCTGTCAATCTTTCCCATTGTGCTATGAACACAGATGAGACCCATATATTCAGATTTATCTTCCTTAGGGTTTGTGACACTTTTACTGATAACTGTCTGCCCTTAAAGCAGGCTGACCATGCAAATGGCATTATATATGTCAGTATGAAGCCAATGTGCATATGCAGGCTTAAAATATATACAGATCCTTTGTATTTAGACTTTGGAATGGCACTAGCCACAAACTGCAAATTCAAGGTGTTCATGGAGTTTCTGACTCCCAATTTCACCGACTCGTGCATTTTGGAGAATCATTGCCTAAGGCAGAATTCAAAGCTTTTCTGGCTTGTACTTTTTACTGCCTTAACTCACAGGCCAAGAATAGTGCAGAGATGGCAAAGCTGATGCAGTGTTACCCCATCCTCTGATTAGTCAATGGTGGAAATGCAAAACTGAAGAGTGACATGCAATGCTGACACTTCCTAATGGTGTCATCCTTCTTGGATGAGAAAGTGGCATTTCAACCCTTTTCTCAGACAAATAAGGCTCCACCCTTTCGTACAATGGTTAAGTTAGTTACCCAAAACCTAGGTAAGTCTTTTAACCATTACTCCACTGAGTACTCTATCATAACACTTCCCTTACTGCCGTGCTACAGCTATTTTTTCCATTTTGTATAAATAATTAAGCTATAAAACCAGCAAAGGCCTGAACCTGAGTCTCCTGTGTGTAATGTGAGTGCCCTCACCGCTACGTGAACAGGGTGAGTTTCTCTGGTTCTCTCCGGCTACGAACCTTGAACTACTTATTTGAGGCAGAGCAGCTCCAGCAGGACAAACTAAGAGACACAGACTGATTCCATAGCCTGTTGGCTTATAATTCAGAGGAAAAGAATAAACCAACACACAGAGCTTTGAAACTCAGGTAGTTATTTCCTTGCTCTATTTCTTGACTGAGACACCCAGGTCTACCCATCAACAATAATGTTCCGGAGAGCATTAAACCAAGCAATTCCCTGTTAAAAATGCATGCACATTTTGTCCGATATAAAGCACAGGCACGTGGATGCAAAGTAGCTGAGTTAACTGAAGATCTTTTGTGTTGGCAATAGTTTGGCTGCAATAAGAGTCAAGAAAGACTAGAGCTGCTGTAGATGATGTGCAGGTGCTTCCAAAGCTGGATGATTTCAGCCAATGCTACAGTACGCTCCCATCTTGGGTATACACCATAATAACAACTGTGTGAATAGCACGGCTTCAAAGAGCTTAAAAGTTTGAGAATGACAGAAACTGTTACTCCTAGATACCAAATACATGTAAAGAAGTATCTCCCCAAGGAGCCAAGAGCTTGCAATCCTAGTCAAGACAGACACACTCTAAACATCTGTGTTACAGCTACACAGCCTCTTCCAGATAACGGCAAACATTTTGCTTGAAGATGTGAATTGGCTGAAGGCAAAAGCCACACAGTGTGGTGCTATGCTCCAGGGAATAAAGCCAACCTCTTCACAGAGCTTACCGGATCAAGCGTAGCTAAGATAGCTACAAGGCTTCCCATTCAAGGTTGGGGTAGGAAGGAGCAAAATGAACTCACGCTGGCCTGCAAAACATCGTCAAAGCACAGTTAATAGTCAGGAAACCCTATTCCTGGTAAGAGATGTGTCTGTAAAACATGAAGCAATAGATCTGTGTGGAAAACAGATCCAGGAAGAAATGAATAATACATTTATGGCATAAAACGCTCTACAGATGAAGAAGGAAACACTGGCAATTTACTAACAACAAAAATGATCAACAGTAGCAGCGTACAATACGGCACATCACACACAAACAGCGCTACAAATATGGTTGATAGAGTTTTGACCTCACCAGTGCCTATTCCTCTCCACCAATGCAGGGCCCATACACATTAATTCTTGCTTTGGAAGACTCCATAGTGTCTGGAGGAATTATTATCCAACTTAACAGCAGACCTGAGGCAAGGCTCATCTCCCCTTCTTTTAACCATCTAAAATAGATTTCAGCTTAACTGGTTAGTCCAATAGCAGACCTGGGGACTTGAGCAGGGTCAGAAAACAAACCAAGGCTTCCAGAGTCTCCGACAAGTGCTTCAGGTTAAAACTCAAGCTTCTTTTCCAAGTGGGTGTTGCAATGGAACATAGACTTGAGACTCCTCACCACAATATGTTTAGAGCAACTGTGGTCCTCAGTTCAAGGCACAGTATTGCTAAACAGATGCTAGCACTGAAGTAAATTCAGAGATAAAACTGATCAAAGAGCTGGTGAAATTACAAGGAACAGTTTCAATAGACAGTGGATAAATACTGCATAGACACATGTAGTATAGAGATGGCAGCAGTGCGAAGAATCAAGACAAATTAAGAAAGACAAAATATAGAGAAAATACCATAAAGGATTTCACAGTACCCAGACACATTCTGTTACGGAGCAGTCTTCCAAGACGAGTGATGTGGGTACAGTCTGTATGTTATAAAATAAATAGGCAAAATACTTGGAAACATACTGCCAGACACAACAATTTCACAGGAGATTTGTGATTGAATAGCCCATGTCTCTCCCCAGCTTCCATATTTCTATTTTATCACAATCAGTTCAGTTCTTCACTTGCTTTTCAGTTCACAAAGAAACATTAAAATGAAATCTGGAGACACTGCTTGAAATTGCAAACAAAGATCAATTAGCATTTCTCACTATACAATCTATTACCTTTCTTCTTCATGGTCTTCATCATGCCCTTAAGTGCCACACTGATTTACTACACTGTTCGACTTAATTATCTCTAGTGCTGTACCTCAGAAGTGATACTATTCTTAGCTGCTTCTTTATTGGCAGTATTGCATTCATAGGGACCATCCCATCATCTGTTTCAAAGCTATAGCAGCAAGTCCAGATCTACAGCTTATAAACAAGAAACACTCTTCAAGAATCTGAGGGACAACACACTGCTGTAAATTACAGAAAGCCAGTTCCAAGGGTGGCAAAAGCCAGCTGTGAATGCATTCAGGCTGGAAAACACAAGTTAGTCACCGAGCAGCAGAGATTTCAGCCTGCAACAGTAGAATAAAAACCCCTTAATTTTTTCAGCTGGAGCTCAGTGGGTCTGTCAAAGGGTGATGGATACAGCAGTTGTGACAGAAAGGGACTGGATTCCAGGTCTGTGTTTCTCTTCTCAGGGAAAGGCTGTTTTGTTAAGCCAAGCCAACTAAAAATGCATTGTGATTTTGCTACTCATGCTCCTACATAACAGTACTTCACAGTACATGTGAGATGTAAGTAGAAAACCACATGAATTAAAAGTGGAAGAGAAATATACTTGAAATCCAAAGAGCAGGCTCAAGTAGCTAACTTCTTATTAATAAAAGCAATTTGCACATTCAATGAGACAGAGAATCCTGCTGTCCAAACCCACTGTTGGCAATAGAATGTAGTCTCCTGTGATGCTTGCTCTGAAAAATCTTACTCAGAACTGAGCTTAAGAGTCTCAGATAATGGGTCAATAGCCTCCCTAGCACATACAATCACAGAACAGTTAGGGCTGCAAAGGACTTTAAGATCATCCAGTTCCAACCCCCTTGTCATGGGCAGGGACACCTCACATAAACCATGTCACTCAAGGCTCCATATACCGTTCATGCTTAAAAGTCCACATTTGCCAAAAGATAAAACATTTCTGCAAGCCATGATGGCAAAGACCTCTCATCACCTGGATTCAGGCTACATGTTGACTCCTGCACAAAAGCTGCTTGCTTATTACTGGACACTGCACAAGGAAGGGTAACCAAGGTAATGGGCTATGTGTTCATGAAGGAGAGAAAACCAATTAGGGAGCTCACACCAAACTGCTTTGAAAGAAGATGTGGGTTTGGCTCCTGTCAGAATTCAGGGCAAATACAACGCCGTTTCTTAAGTTATTCTTCATTCCCACATTCTTATTTGTGCCAATTGCTGCTCCTCTCTCTAATGGGAAAGTGTCCATGTCAAAAATGAGAGACATGGTGTTAACTGCAAATAAAAGTTAATTACTGTGGAAATTCAACTCCAGCGCTTTAATTAAAGCCTGACAAATGTATTGTGGACCCCAGGCACCAGCGTGGAATACACCCATTAGAGAGATTACTCCTCTTTCTACGGCCTCCCATGCTAACACAAAGGAAATATCAATCATGCCAGAAAATGGCTTTTCCAAATCAAAGATGCTGGGAATTATTCTATTACCTTTCTTGCAGATGATTTTCAGAGTTGCTGAGAGGGATTTTTATGCAAGAAAGCAGCACACTGGAGTAAATTTTTGCTTAATTGCTAGGTTAATGTTAAATTGCAGCTTTTCTTTTAGGAAAAGTGGCAGCTGGTGAGCCCCATTTCCTCTGTAACTTTGTGATGTGTAAATAGGTATGCAGGAGACAAACAGCTTCAAAACGACGTGTGATGAAAAGAAGCAGAGGACATGGAGACGCTTGGAGCGACCTTCTCATGGGGAAAACTGCAGTGGACCCCATCTAGGATTCTTCAGCAAGCCCATGTATGGTTTTGCTGCCATCCAAAACCAGCCTGCTGAAAAGAAATATTCTCACTAAAGTCCTCACCATGAGCAGGCTGGGATGTGTCACTTCCTCTCACAACACCTGAAAATATCACTTTCTCTTCTGGGTTCCAACCTTCTAGCCATGTGATGTCACCATATAGCTAAGAGTCAGAGGGGTTTGCTTTCAGATACACTTTATTGCTCCAACTGCAATTATTTCACTATCTGCTGAGCATTCAGAAGTACTGAACAATGCTGACAAGCTATTACAGTAAAACAGCCAGGCACTTTTGCCTTTATTTGCTTAATATTTAAGCCTTGGTTTCACAGGTGATGGATAAGTAAAGGGAAATCTGCTCAGATCTGAAGAGCTGTTTTATTACTCCTTTGGTTGCTGAGATAGTTAAATAAAGAACTTTGCTTTTCACAGCCCAGGCTCTCCCCCTCTTTGATCCTGAAGCAATAATCCCATATTTATGAGATTATTCTCGTTGCCATGGAAATTAACAATGTAAAAAATTCATTATAACTATCACAGGCATTATCATTTCCCTATAAGCAGGCAGGATACAGTGCTCTTGAAAGACATTTTCCTGACACCTCTCCCTACCCCTACCATCCTACACACACAGCACAGCGCAGGAACCAAAAGACACCCGTGCCATGTATAGCACAGCACAGCACAGCTTTGGGTATGGCGAGGTTCCCTATACAGATCAAACTCACACTTCTAGTTTAACATTATGGAACTATCTTTAGGGCTGTGAGGAAAGATCCTTCCCACACCAATGCCCCAGCAGACTTCACTTGTGGCACCATCAAGTCCTACAGAAAAATATAGGCAGCAGTTTATGACAGTTCCGATTACGGGACTCTACCCTAACAAGACAGAAGTCTAAAATCACCTGCTCTTCTCCCCATAAAGTCCAATTTGAGACCATTAGAAGTATTTCCAGTTTCTTTGCATATGCACAGAACAGCCCCATAACCCATGAAATGGGACTTCAGTGTTTTAGCAATGCAATCTCCACATTCATCCTGTGGTGAGATACTACTTACCAATGTTGACTTGCAGATGTCACTATCTTTAGTAAACCTGCAACCCATTCAGGAACAAAAACACTCCCAAAGCATCCTGCTCTTGTCTTGAATGTGCCGGTGGCCGGTAAATTATACCACCCATAGCACTTCCTCAATTAAGTATTGGTTTAAACATCTTATTTTGTCTGTAAATTTACTCTTGGCTCATAGAGTTGCTATTCAGAGAAAGGATGGAAAGCCAGGATTCAGGAAACTGTAGAGCCTTTGAATGTGGAAACTATACAGCTAGATCCCAGTGAGCCTGATTTATGGGAATCAGTGACAGAATTTGCATGAAGCTCCCCAAACACGCAAAAGCAAACTCCAAAAGCACTTAGATCAACCCCCTGTTCTGAGGAATTCACTCCTTTGGAGTGATCCCATGCTTGTGCCAGGGCTGGGGATAAAACTGAATTCCTTCTCCCACTTCCTATGCACTAAATCCGTAACGGATCCCCCTTCCAGGCTGAGCAAGATGTGAGTAAAGTTAGAATCACACAACAACACTGCCTATATCTTTTTGTTTATATGTCTGTTTTAATAATGTGATATTCCTAAAGGACATGGACAGAAAACACAGCATTTGAAAACCCATACAACTTCACACGCAAGTAACAAAGCTTTGTTACTTGTCTCCTTTGTTATTTGCTCAGGTCTGACCTATAGAGACTAAGAGAGGTAGAACTCCACATCTCTTCAGCTCTTAAATGCATTTACAACACAGACAACATTTCAAGCTAACTGTGATGACGGCTGTTATGACGTGGACATCTGTTTGCTGAGACTGGCACATTTCTTTTCTTACAAATGAAAGGGTTGAGAGAAGCAGCCAGTTTTTAACCATCTTTCCAGATTTCACCTGATGGTAATACCCAAGAAAAAAGACAATCTATATTCTGGCATATTTTTTAATTTTGGTGGTATTAAAAGAAGATATTTTAGCTACAGGGAAGCAGGAAACAGTTTCTTGTCCAAAGTTAGCAAGATTTCATTCTGAACTGAAAGCAGATCGGTTTCGTTGCACATCTCTAAAGGCAAAACAAGGAGGTAATGTTGAGTGACAATTCATATGATTGTCTCTAGGTATTAACATCACAGTTATCCAGTTTTCTAACCATTCCCATGAGCACACAGAGAAAAGGGTATCGAGAACTGCAGTTCACAGTACCCATCACCCTTCTATTGTGGGCATCGGTTGTACCTGGCTTCTGGAGATGTTTTAAGCCAACTGTTTGTTTAGAGATGACGTTTGCAGCTGACTGGATACAAATATAGATTTCCTTTTCTCCCTCACAATTTTCTTCTTTAATTGAATGTTTTCTTCCTTGCTCTTTTCATAAAGCTGCTGCAAGCTCCAACTCAGACAAGGTATTGAACAGAAGCTAAGAAACCTACCGTTAACAAGTTAATGTAGAATGACCATCACAGACCACCTACAGCAGCTACACCGATAGGGCTTTAGGCACCAAACCTATTGCTGGCACTAAAGGGATACTGCAGTTCAGTAGCAATAACAGCAAACCCATGTCCTCCCTGGACAATCATCACCGGAACTAACTGTGCTGGGCTTTTAAAGGATGCTGCAGAGTCTCTCTGCTTGTATGGATGGCTGCAGACATGAAGAATTCTGTGCTGCTTATTCCTTAGGCTTCCTTCTTTGTTGACCAGATGCTGATCCACTCACTACCCATTAGAAAAGACAGTATCTCTCTCCCTTTCCTCAGCAAAAGCTGTTTGGCAAAACAGAAGCTCCATGTACCTGGGGTTGCTGAGCCAGATCCACCCGAGTACTGAATTCACACGATGTGAAGAACCATTTGAAGTGGACAAATTGCTTTCCTGAAATTAAAAGACCCCTAATGCTCAGAGGAGACACATTTGTCTGTGTTTACAAATGTTCCCCCAGCCAAGCTGCGATACCTGAACGTGAATACACCGCAATTCTGATAACAGATAGATTCATGCGAGTCTCCCCTCTGGCATGTTAAAGCCATTCCCCTTATACACCCTTGCCACAAGCCTCTCTCCAGATTTCTTGTTGGCCCCTTTAGATTTCCCCTTTCCAGAGGGAAATCCCTCCAGACATTGTTTTGGAAGAGCTTACAAATCAGCCCTTTTTTTTTCTTCTGGTTGCCACTATTCCTTAGCAACAAAGCTGGTGTGCTGAACACTGCTCTGCTGTAACACATTCCAGAAATAACTACCAGGGCAGCACTGTGAGCTTGGAGCAGAAGTACAAAAGCAGGGAAGGTAAAGGGACTGCCGTTCATGTACACGTGTCTCTGTGCTCCAACAGTATTCCTCCACCATTGGGAAGGGAAAATCAGCTGGAGTAAGCCTCATCACCTAGTGTCTCCCTGCCCTCTCTGTGTAAGCTGCGCAGCTCTGCTCCCCATGTAGTCTGCCAGCCCAGGGCAGTTCTGGTGCCTTGGGTGGCAAACTGGGGCTTTGTGGTGACACACTTACCTGCTCATGGCCATCTGCCCTGGCACATCTAAGCTCCCTGCCTTTCTTAGGCCTTTCCCTTAATGGGAAAACAGGATGAAGCCTGATCTGAAGCAGTACAGGACTACTGTAATTCCTTCCTTATTGGATGCTGGGAAACCCCTGATTTATTTGAGACCCCAGTATGGAGTTACATTAATACTCCCTCTTGGGCTTTGAGATGAGGAAGACAAAGGGTGCTCTTGGTCAGCTCTAGCTACTCACCGAACTCTTGTCCCTGAAAGATGAAGGTGACTTGTGGGGAAAGGGAGTTGCCTTGAGAAGGGCCAGGTAGAGATGGGGAGCTGAGAGATGTGCAGTCTTTTACAGCCGTGGTGGTGTTGATGCTCTGGTGAACAATCAAGCTCTCAAGGCATTCTTCAAGCTCTGTGATCTCCTCATCCCGCAGGCGGTCTGGCTGCAATGCAAACAGCATCAGTGACGTATGCCAGAGCCACTGTCTTGTGAAGCCGTAGATGCTTAGCTGGAAGGTGCAGCTTAAGATGTTTGTGCCAAGAGAAGAGCAATGAGATAGCTAGAGTGCAGATTATAAACTGACCCAATAAGATACTCTAATGGACTTCTGGCTGTAAATGTGTGAATTTGAATCTGTAATGTGATATGACATAGGCAATTTTGCCCTCCTGGGTTTCTCACATGTGGCAGTGAGCACTTACAAGTTGCACAAAGCTGGTACGAGTCCATGTTTATTTTTAGCAGCCCTCTGAAAGAATTAGGGTGCACCAGAGGCAGCATGGCTTTTCTGCCTTATTCCACATGAGGATCAGACCCACAGAATAGGGTGACCTGATCCAACAGCTCATGACCACAAAAGCAGGCAGCTCCTGCTGCCCCTTCCCTCATTCTGTGCCTCTATTTCTCAAGTTTTGTTGTTCCTGGATCCAATCCAAGACAGTTTTTCTCACTAACCAAGAGAATACTAGTCTGACCTCCAAAAAGCAGATAATGAGAAAAAGAGACATCAAAAGCACATAGGAAGAGTCAAACCTGGTGACTGCTCTGGCTCAGTCTATTGTTTAGCTCACATAAAGCAGGTACCCAGCACTGCCCTCAGACACACATGCTTTGCTCTGGTGTCATCTGTCTGACTGTTGCACTGTTAGGCACAAGTCAGACTGAGCTCTCAGTTTGAGGAACTGAGAATAAGCCCATCTTCTTTGTCCAGTCAGCTAGTTCAGCAGAGGAGGGAGCAGAAAGCAGAAGTTGACAGGCTATGGGATATCACATGTTGTTTGGTGCAGGGCTGAAATGTTTGCATTTCATTCTCTGTGCTCGCACAAAAGCAACCTGGCAAAACATGCTCCTGTGCCTAATCTTCCCAAGCAGATGGTGCTTATCTATTTCCCAGGATCATCCGGAAGGAACCAGAGCTATAAGGTGTTGCTAGTTCCAGGTGGAAAAAAAGAGGAGAGGAAAAAGGTAATGAGTTTAATCACATCCAACTGCCTTGGTTTTGAGGTTAAGATGTCAAGATCTCACTATTCTTGCTAGCAGGATTAGAATGTCAGTGCCAAAGCGTGAGATAAGCTAGACTTCAGATGTTGCTCCCAAGGGACTTTGCCTTCAGAAGGGCAGCCAATTCCTGCTTGCAGCAGATGCTGTGTCCCCCACTCTGTCACAAGTTGGTATAATGTGCAGACTGTTTGCACTCAGGCTCATTTCTAGGTGCAGTTGCCATCGCTGCTCTGAGGTGTGCGAGGTGGTGAGGAAGATGCTGAGCACTGATCATTCCACAATCTGCCTGCCTTGCAGGTGTATTAAGCACACCTGCTTGTGCTGTCAACTGCACCTTCTGCAATTCCTCATTTTAGCAATGATAACACACATCTGAGCCACATTAATTGTTATACACAGCAACCACAGTGATTTAGCAGAATCTCTGTAAGCAGTTTTAGGCTCTTTTCTGGGGAAGGGCAGAGCTGACTCCGTATTACAGCTGAGAACTGAAGGATGAAGAAGTCATCAAACCAGCACGCTGCAGCAGAGCAAGATTTGCACCCATCTTCCTGATTCTTGTGCTAATGCTCCTCATTTCTGCCTGTGCTCTTTCCCTCTCCCACTCACCTTTTCTCTGTAGATATATTCCAGGCAGCGATCCTCATCCTTCAGCATGCTGTCGAGGTGCTCACTGCCAGCCTTCAGCTCCATTTCAAGAGGCACTGTGCTTATGGCTAAGGAGAGCTGGAGGTGTTTCTGGAGGGATTCCTGGAGCGCTCCTTCCCGGTAGCTCTGCAGGAACCGACGGCAGTTCTCCTGCTTGCAGAACTTGAGCTGGACTATCAGGTGTGGGTGGCTGCAGTGCACTTTGAGCATGTCCACACCATTTATGCTGCCGGTGGAGTCTGGCGGGGGAGAAATGAGCAGAGTCACTATCCACACATGAAACAGACAACCCAGACCCACTCCCATCCACCTCCAAGCCTGCAATGGAGCAGCTTTTGAATTGTGATCTCTGTGCTGATGTCCTTTGGAATTAAAAACCTGTGTGTAAAATCAAGAGGAAGGGATTAAGTTTTCGCTGCCCTGCCTCCATCCATCTCCACAAAGTATGGTGTCCAGCTGAAGACCTATGGTGCTACACATCACGTAATTATCTCAACACTGTTTATTAGGGGAGGTTTTAAGTTTGAGGTTCCATTTCCAGGACAGAAATGGCTATGCTGAACTGCTAATACAGGGAAGTTTTATACATGAAAATGCATATTCCAACTGAGTGCTCAGTCAGTCTTCAGTCCTTGCGACTGGAGTTTTAAGCAGTGATGAAGGTCCCGGAAAGAGACCTAGTGTTTCCTCTCCACCCCATGCCTGGAGGTAACTTTCGGCTGGCACTGAGCCTTCAACACCTCTCACAAATGGGGAATGATGGATCCAGCCATAAGAATTAGGCTGCTTGAGACTGGGTTTTGACTTGTTAAGCTGTTTTGCACAAAGAATTAATTCATTGTAAAATCTAAGCAAGAAGCAGCCAGGGATGTACTCTCTGACATTAGTTAGTCCGAGGGGAGCACAAGCACCACGGACAACAGAAATTGTCCAGCCTTCAGTCTCCCTTCTCCCAGCAAAATTTAATTTTGATTAGCTGTGCACATTGATCTTGTCTCCTCAGGGATTTTATATGCTGATGACAGTTTACAGTATGTGTTTCTCTCTTTTTTGCAGCAGAGGCCTGTGTGAGGCTTCCTGTACTGCTTCCAGATCTGAATTAACCTCTTGGCCTGTTGTCAGGGCTGTATGGAGGTACCAGCAAAGACTTGCTCTACATCAAGTATTTCTAAACCACATGTTGTGGCATTCTTTAGATATGCTTGGAGGACAATCCTAAGGCAAAGCAGACTTGTGTGTTCTACATTAGTCAGAATAAGTGACCTGGCATTTAAAAGCATGTGCTCTAACAGTGGATTTACAGGAATAACTGAGTGTTGGTTGCATCAGAAAGTCTAGTTTGGACCAACTGAACTGGGACATGAGGCTAGGCACCTAGGACAGGCATGTTAATTCACTGTGGCTGAGTAGAAATGTCTTTTTATTCCTTTCTTCATGCTTTGTGTTTTGTTTTTTTTTTTGTGAGTGCTGGTCAAACAAAAATTTCCATAACAGGGTAGGAGGGCTGGGAAGGGAAAAGTTGCACAGACATGGAAACCTTTGTGAATGTTGTATGAGACAGCTGTGAAGCTACCTCAAAAGAAAGGATTTTGCATGCTTTTCTTCAAGAAACTTCAACTTCAGATTTCATGTCCTTTTTAGGTCTGAATAAGTATCTTAGGATTTAGTGGTTTCATGGGCTTTCCTTTAACATGTGAGCAGATTCACATTCCAATTACATAAAGCAGCCATAAGTCAAGCCTAATAGGACAACTGTGTTCAGTTTCCTGCTGGTTCCCATCTTTGGATTGAGCTGCAAGATGAGGAGCCTTGTACTGGATAAACTAGTGACTTGGACAGGCTCATGATTGCCAGAAGAAATTACAGAACAGTTACACAAGCCCCATTAAACAATATTGGCTCAGCTGTGTGACTGGTAAAGAATACCAGGGGAGTTTTTCTAGGCAAGTATGATAAACTCTTCAAATTACTATTATTCTGTGGTAAGCCTGGTGCAAAGGTGGATAGAGGAATATAGTTTTATGGCCATTTGCATCTCAAGTCCTTTTTTGATGTAAACAGGGTTATATACACTTGAAGCTAATGTGTTTGTGCCTGTTTATATCAAAACAGACTTCAGCTGAACTGGCTAACACTAAGTTTAAAAATCAGCTTCTCAAAGCAGCAATCTCTGCGATAGTATAAAGACAGGAAATACATCTTCTTTCCTAACCTTTTTCCCTCTTATGTTAATGGGTTTAAACAAATATTCACAAATGGAGGATAACTCATAGGATAGTTCAACTTGGAAGGAAGCCCAGGAAGTCTCTAGCCCAACCTCCCATAAAAAGCAGAGTCAGCTCTGAGGTCAGACCAAGTTGCTCAGGGCTTTATCCAGTCCCATTCTGAAACCCCCCAAGGACAGGAAATACACAGTCACTCCAAGCAACTGCGTGACTGTCCTCATGGCGAAAATATTTGTCTTTCTGTCTGGTGTCTACCTCTCTTGTTTCAATTTTTGCCTGTTGACTCCCATTTCCTATGCACCACTATGAAGACTGTGGCTCCATCTCCCCTTCCTGTAGGTATTGGCAGTATTGGGGAACAGGCCATCTGTTCCCCAGGATGAAATGGTCCACCTCCCTCAGCCTTTCCTCATAGGACAAGTGCTCCAGCGCCCGGCCATCTTGGGGGATCTCTGCTGACTTTGCTCCACTTCACTGTCTTTCCTAAATACAGTCAGCACCATTTTTCCTCACCCAGGAGTATGAAATTAAAGAAAGGCTGGCATTGCGTGAAGAGATGAGATGGTGTGACAAGGTATCAGAAAGGATGGGTACCTGCTAATGCCAGCTTCAGTGCCTTGAACACACTAGGTTTCTTCTGGGAGCTTTCGTAGAGAGACGGCAGAATGATGGTCTTACACGTTGACTGGAGGAAGAGATAAGCGCAGCCAATCCAAGGAGCAGAGCTGTTTGCCATCTTCAGCACCCTACAAAACACTCAGGTGAGCTGAGAGACCACAGGGAAAATAGCCTGATGCTGGGCGAGTGCTTACAGCACAGATTATGGGGATTTACCCGTATTTCCTAGAGGAGGTGGTGATCTTAAAGCATCACCTTTGAGGAATTTACTCTTATTCTGTAGAGCACAGCACAGTGGGGCATGGTGTCCCAAAGACTCAGCAGCTCACAAAGCTCTGCTTTAATTTTACATTTTATAGTCCAAAGATAGTCTGAATCAAAAGGTTTCAATCCTGGTGCCTCTGCCTGCCCAGTCAAGCTGGCAAAGTTTAGAGGTGTACAGCTGGGGTTCTTCAGGAGGCACCCAGCAGTCCTGGTCTGGCACGTTCACACATACTGAAGCCCTAT